>NGBS01001185.1:0-129646 GCA_002245135.1 Proteromonas lacertae
ATGTCTTTTGGTTGTTTTGAGGAGGAGGCATTTCATTTATTTCATTATTCTGTTTTATCTCTTCTTTTACATTTCCTTTGTTATTCACTTCTGTTTCATTTTGTGGGTATTTTTTTTTTTGTTGATTTTTGCACGTCTGAATCATGTTCAGGTAAAAACACTATGCATTTATAAAGTAAGTAAAATTATACAATTTGCCTTCTCTTCAGTTTCCTCAGCAAAACACTCGGACCAAATTTCTTTTGACCATGCTTCCACTAATTAAATAATATATATAAATTATACTAACGATTTTGTAGATTTATTAGATTTTTCTGGAGTTGATGCGGTTTCTTCATCACTTTTAGTTTCAGATGCAGGTACTGATATTTTTATTTTGTCCAGTTGCTTCAATTTATCTTTATTCTGTTCCTTCCACGATATCAATTTCTTTTGATTCTTTTTGAATTTTTCTAGTAGATCCTATTAATATATATTTCAATTCAATCTATACAGCATTTTTACACTTTTGCGCCACAAGCATGGGGATTCTTCTACTTTCTATCATATATAATTATTCTAATAGAGTTAGTATACTTGACTCAGATCCTGCCTTTTTTTTTTTTTGATGTTGTATTTGTTTACTGCATATTAGAAGCACTGTTGTTAATCAGTCAGTTGGAATGAATATATTGGAAAGCTTGAATTTATCATAATCTTAATATTTCATGTTATAATAAGCAATTTCAATTTATATATGTATGATATTAATATCTTATTTGTATATCTGGATGTAGTGAACATTATTTTCTTGTAAACAGTATAATTATGAAAATAAGAACGTAGCTAATAATCCATGAGTTAACATAATATTTACATGTTATCAATTAATTTCATTTATCCCTTTTGAAGTACCGTGAAATCACTAATTAAGTTCAAATATTTGAATTTTGAATAAATGGTATTTTATTTTCTGAACCAAAACCTTTTGAAATTGAATCAGAAAAGAAGTGAATTAAAATGGGTTAAGAAAATAATTATCAAATTGGTTCAAATTTTTTGCACACATTTTTTAATTTTCTTTCATATTTGAATAAGTAGATAATTTTTTACCTTTTGAATAAATACTAAATAATCATTATATTATGCCGATTCTTAACACTTTTTTAGTATATGTAATGAGAAAGAATTGTATAAAGATTTTGTTTGGTATGAATGTGTCTATGCTTAACTATTCTACTATTATTATTATGTTTATTTCATATCTATATACACATATCACATAGTAAATATTCTATTATCTATTTCTATAGCTTAAAAAATTTGAAAAAAATACATCCATCTCCTCCAACACTTACATATACATACATATTACATATACATTGCATTAATATGATATATTTACATATCCAATCATTTTCTTTATCAAACAATTATGAAAATTTACTTCTCTACCTAATCACTTCTCACCTATCTTCATTCAAATTAATTTTCACAATATTTTGATAGTTTCATAATTCTGTAGAAATGGGTTCACTTTAGTCACTATATGCTTTATTATAATTGCATTGCTATTTTGACATTGTCACAATAATAATATCCATCCTATTTCAAGTAAAAACCTACAACAAAAATAACAACATTATTTATGTAACGAATATATTTTCAGAAACATAAAAGCTATTAAAAGCTATTGATATACATCAATATACATATAAAAAATGTTTAGAATACAGTTGAAAGATATCTCATTTATATGTTATCTAGCTGTCATAAAAAATAAACTGTCATAAAAAAAAGAAACAGATATTTCAAATGAACTTAATTAGTGACTTCACGGTAACTTTAACCATTTAGGGATGTTCCAAATTCGAAATAAAAATGATCCGTTTTATATTATGAAACGAATATTTATTTAATGAGCAAATTCCGAGTGCATTTTTTTCTTTTTTCTTTTTTTTCTCGACACCTAATAAGAATTAGAAAATAAAAATTTCACAGAATATGAATAATAGTATGCACTTTATGAAAATTGAGATAGTTTCGCAATTACCTAACATAGGTAATTATTCGAATTATTGAGTTATATTTAATTATATTTTGTACACAATATAATGATTACATAAATTTTGATTTGACAAATTTTTAGCTCAAAACTCTGTTTCTATCGTTCAGAAAATAAAGTAAAAATTTTCAAATATTCAAGCTGTTTGAGCTAAGGAATTGCTTTTTTGGCTAGTTCAGACGAAGGAGGAAGTAAAATTGAATGAAACTTTCTAAATGGCGTTGAAATCATATTTATTAATTTTTGGTATATATATTGTTTAAGAAGGAGGTAGATGGTATTTAATATTTTATGTAATAAGAAGTATTTTTACTTTTTATAAATGTAATATTAATATTTTATTTATATATTTGTATGTAGTTAACATTATATCTTTGTAATGCAATTAAATTATGGAAATAAGACTGTAACTATATTTAAGTAATTCATAGAGGTTAATAATAATATATAATATATCAACATATCTAATATTTTCAATTAATTTTGTTGTCCCTTTAGAAGCAATGCTATTTATTTAATTATGTAGTATGTATATAAATGTATAATTTAGATAAGTTAAATAGACAATTCTTACACAAAATTCTATTTATTAGAAAAAAAAATGTGTTATAACAACTTAATATCTCTTATCAACAACAGTATAAACAACATATGTTATATTTGTGAAAAACTAATTTCAAAAAAGGACCTTACAAGTTAGGTTATATTGAGGATAAATTCGATTTCACAGAAGGAGGCAATACAGAAAGGATGTCCTTTCTGTAATTCAGGCTGTATTTATGAAAAACTAAAAGCCAGACATAATAAACTCTAATAATAATAATAATAATAGGTAATATAATTATTTAATATTTAAGAATTCTTTTGACAAATCTTTCTTTTCTTCTTCATTTATTCCATCTAATTCGATTTTTCCTATTGATGAAAATGTTTTTAAAAATGATTTTAATTCTGATCTATTTATACTCTCCTGTATTGTAATAGACAATTCATTTAAGCAATCAAAAACTTCTTTGCTCTTTTCCATTTCTGCTAATCCTTTTTTATTTAATATATTTCCTGACAAATTTATCGCTTCTAATGGTTGATATTCTTTTAATCTCTTTATTAAGGTTGTTAATCCTTTTTTTGTCATTCCAACATCTATTAAATTATATTTACATTTAGAATATACTTGATAAGTTTAATGATATTGGGATATTTTTACTAGTCTTTTCTACAAATATATCTAAAAATTTGCAGATTATATCTATCCCTTCATCTTTAATTTCATTATTATATATAGAAATATGTTTAACTTCTTTTTGTAAAGAATCGGTTAATTCTTTTAATGCATTATGATCAATTTTATTGTTTGATAAATCAACTTCCCATGATTTGATTGATTTAAATATCTTAATATGAGAACCATTGAGATTGCAATCTATTTCATTATATACATACATATTTATACTAGATAAATCAACAGAATATGTATTCTTTTTATTATAATACTCTAAAAGCCTTCTCCATTCTTCAAATGTCCATGAAGGATTTTTAAATTGAATGAATGTAATACTTTCTAATGATTTATCACAAATTAACTGTAATGTATTAGTGCTAATATTATTTCCATTCAGGTTAATTAAATAACATTCATTAAGTGAATCTAATTTATTTGTTAAAGATATTACACTTTCATCATCTATAGAGGTATTACACAAATCCATTTCATCATCATTTATCATTTCTAAATTGTTTTCTAATAACTTAAATCCAGCATTACCAATTGGATTATCTATAATATAAACATAATATTAATATATACTATGAATCAATAACTTGTCTATTCTATTGTTTTCTTTATATAGTTTATCAAATATTCTATTCCATTTGAATCTATATTATTTTCGCTTATATCGAGACACTTGATATTTCCATTAACATTATTCAAACCATCCACTAAATATTTCAAACCAATTGAAGATAAACCCATCTCTATTACATTTAGATCTAAAAATGATTATACTTGAACAACCTATCCTATTTTCTTCATCTTTTAATAAACTTAAATAAGGAGATAATAATTTCAATCCTGCATCTCCTATTTCATTTCCGTATAATTTAAGATATTCAAGATTTGAGAACAAAGATATATTGTTTAATAATCTTTCAATACCTAAATTTGTTAGTTTATTATCTAAGTAATTATATGCATTAAATAATACTTCTCAAATCTAATTTTCTTATATCTTTTAACTCTTTACTTCTCAAAGAAACGAAATCTTTTATATAATCATCATCAATAAGGGAATCATTCAGATATAATTCTTTATTATTTATATATTTAATCAATTCAGGAAGGTCTTTATCTACCAGCAGTGTCTGTTTTCTTCCATTAAGACTAAATTCTATCTTGGAAATATCAAATTTGGAAAATAAGAATTTTAATCCAGTAGAATTGATATTACTATTGTACGAAACAATGATTCTGCTAAAATTTGAATGTTTAGATGCTAATTCTATCATCGACTCATTATCCAAATTCATTCTTTCAAGACTCAGTTCATTATTCTGGTTAATCAAAATACCTAATGATGGAGATAATAATTTCAATCCTTTTGAACCAATTGGATTATCTATTTTAATAATTATTAATATAAACAAAGAAGAAATATACATTGAATATCTACATATTCTAATTTCATAAATGGAATAGAATGGACAAACGATTCAACAAAATAAGAAGTAAGATGACAACATGATAAATCTAACATCTTTAAATTTGTTAATTGATTGAAATTTGAACCAAATAATGATTGATTTTTGATTGGAAGATCAATATCAACTAAAGATATGAAAGTAATTAGAATTATACAATATTCCATTTTTATTGGATTGATAAATCTTGTGATTTTGAATAAATAATTTATACCTTCGTCACAACAACAAAGACATGCGAGTCAATTGATATTTTTTCAAAATCACTTCCATTAACTTCCATATTAAATATCATTTCATCTAAATAACATTCTTTTCTACATTTATGATTCACTTGGAATGTCAGTTTATCTTTTATTGAATTATCTTTTTTGCATAATTTCATCATTAATAATATTGATAATATTCTTTCATTCGGCTTACTATTGTATGATTCTATTAAATCATCTCGAATTTCTTCATATTTATTGTTTCGTGTATAATACTTTGATTGAACATCAACAAACCGTGATATTTCTATTATATAATCATTATTGAATAATATCTCTTTTCTTTCTTTACACATCATTATTTCATTCTCACTATCTTTCATCATTTCACTCATCTTTATCATTTCTTTTCTTAACTCAGTTAAACTCAATCTATCCTCACTCTTCACTTTTAACATTCTTTCTATCATTTCTTTCATCTTATCATCACACTCTACATCAATACAGTATTTACATCTCAGAATATTATTTAGGGTTTTATTCATATTATTATCTTCATTGAATGGTAATTTCTTACAAATCATTTCATAAAGTATACAGCCAATTGACCAAATCACACTTCTCTCATTACTTCCAACCCATTCAATTCTTCAGGACTTTTAAAGCACATATCATATAATCCCATATCTTCATTCTTTCTCAAAACTATTCAAGAGTAAATCACATAACTTTATATTTTTATCATCATCTTCATATACTATGTTACTACTCTTTAAATTACCAACAACTATATCATATTCACTCAATATCTTCATGATATGACATAATGAACATATTATGCCACATATATCACCTTCTGATAAGGACTTACTCTTGATCATCTCTTCTAAATCTCTTACGTAATATTTTCGAGATATTACCATATATTCACCATCATTATTTATTTGAACATCATAAGGACAAAAGAAGGAACTACAACAATCTAACAACAACGATTGATTTCATAGAATTTTAATATCTTCTTTTCTTCTACTTCAGTAACATCTATAATTTTCATCATCTTAGATTCACTATAATGCTCTACAACCGAATCTATTTCACGAACATTCCTTGTCTTTTTATATCTAATCTATAAAAATAAATTAACTAAAATACTTGAGTATTAACCGGTAATATTGAAGAGAGGTTTGTATTTAAAAATGAAATAAAATTAATCATTCTTAGTAACGATATTTGTTTCAAAATATTAATTCGTTTCAACTCCTTTTTTTCATTTTCTTATGTAGAAAAAAATACAGTAATAATGTATCCATAAAATAACCAAGTTGAATAATCACCACATAAGTGAATATGTTTTAATAAATCGAATAGATGATAAAAGATGATTTGCTGTTGATGAATAGTATAAAAGAGAAAGCAGTAGAATATTTGAAGATAGAGAATATGTTAGAAGACAAAGAATTAACAGATCCTTCAAGTGAATATTATAATAAACCTGAAGAATATGGAATGAAAAAATTTGCATTTTATTTATGTGAAGAATGTAAAAAGCCATATTATGCTGGATTAGCTGCTTGTGGAGATGGAAATGTACAACAACAACAACCTCCACCACAACAACAATTTCCATTTCGAAGACATCCAGGAAGAAAAAGATATCCTAAAAGACCTGCAATTAGAAATCTTCCACCTCCACCTCCACCACCACCTCCTCCTTCAGGAAGACATCTTCCCCTTCCACCAGAAATGAATATACCTCAACCACTTCCACTTCCACCTCCAGTTCAAAATGATTATGATTATGATTATGATTATGATGAGTATGAAGAAGAATCTGATGATGATGATGCTGATATTTTTGGTTTTAATCATCATGAACAAAGAATAGATATGAATATGATTATTCCAGATGTAAAAGTAGATGATAATAGAAAACTATGTAGTATGTTATATTCATGTTTATATTATATATTTTGAATAGATAAGTGTAGATATAAGAATTCAAAAATCAAACCATGTGATATTCATGGATTTGAATATGCAGTTTTTAAATGTCGATATTGTTGTAATCCAAGTGTTTGGTTTTGTTTTGGAACAACTCATTTTTGTGAAGAATGTCATAATATTCATAATGCAATACA
Organism: Proteromonas lacertae; assembly: GCA_002245135.1. Lineage (NCBI taxonomy): Eukaryota > Bigyra > Opalinata > Proteromonadidae > Proteromonas > Proteromonas lacertae. The sequence continues at coordinate 7,095 of NGBS01001185.1, forward strand.
GAATAAGGTATAGTATTGTTGATTATTATATAATTAGCCATTGAATGAACTTCCAAAATGTTTAGGTAAAGGTAAATGTCCAAGTGGTGGAAATCACCCACAAAATGGAGTAGAACACTATTTAGGTTGTAGTGTATGTTTAGCAAATGCTGCAAAGATGTGATTAAAATTAAAATAAATTATCTAATATTGGTTATATGCTACTTTTATTCTTTTACTGTAAAAAACATAACAAAAAACTAGTCATGTCATATTTAGAGAATTTAAGAAGACAGCTTAGTAGTGAACTAAGTATAATCGATATTCTATTGTATAAAACAGAAAAGGGGGATTGTGCAGATAAAGATCTGATATTAGCTCTTCAATATGGTATTTCATCAACTGGAGGTTCTCCACATTCAGCCAAACCAGCATAATATGGTTTATGACATTCATCACATAAATAAAATGCAAATTTCTTTAAACCATATTCTTCAGGTTTATTATAAAATTCACTTGAAGGATTTGTCAATTCTTTATCATTCATCATATTTTCTACTTTTATATAACTCAAACAAGCTCTTTTCACTGTATCTAATAGTTTTAATTCAGGATGGATTATCTCATTTATTGAAGGATGTTCCATTATTTTTCTACATTGAGGACATTCTAAATAACCAAATGATATTCGAATACCACTCCATTTATTCTTTATCTTTTCTATTACACAATTATAATGGAATATATGACCACATTTTAATATAATACAAGGAGAATCACTCAATCCTTCACTATAACAAATAGTACAATATTCATTTCCATCTATTTTATTACTATCACTACATTTAGGGTTGAAACAAGGAAGACAAGGTGAATGAAGAAGTCCACAACAATAATGACCACATTTAAGCTTCTTTTGACATCCAATAACAAGTTTATTATAACAATCTTCATCACTACAAACATCACAGTTTCTTATTGCATTGAGTTTCTTATGACAATATCTACATTTTTTGATTCTTAAAAATACATTATATTCTTCACATGTTTTACCTAAATGGAATGGAATTTTACTACAATTTCTACACCATATTGTTCTATTGTTCATTATATATATATATATATATACTCACATTTACTACATCTTACTCTATATTTATCTCTAGCTTGAATTTGCTTTAATGTTATTACATTTCCTTCATCATCTTTTTCTCCTGTTATTTGTTTATGCACTTCACCTACTTCAATCTATTCATTATATATAAAATAATGAAATATACATAAAATATCAATTTACAATTTGGACATTCAGCTAAATCTCCATTTTCTAATAATGGAGCTAAATTCATTTTCTTTTCATTCTTCTCAAATATATTTTTTAATTGTTTATCTCCATTACATTGCGATTGTATTAATTTAAATGGTTTATTGCATTTTGGACATATATATTCACTACTTTCATTATTCTCTAATTCTAATATGAAATGTTTGAAACATTTCTTGCACATTATATGACCACATTGTAACTCTACAGACTTAAGCGTTTGAGGTTCTTCAGCACGAATTGAACATAAAACAAACTCTTTATGAATGAATGAAACATTGAATAGGTTTGTTTCACTTTTCTGTGATTCAAGTTGTGATAATTTCTTTTCAATATAAGATTGATTAGCTTTCAACTCATTATCTGTAATTATTTCGCAATTAACAGCCCATTTGTCAAGCTGAAAGTAAAATATACAATAACCATCTGGACATTTATAGCCCATAGTTTCTAGGCCAATATTGCGTATATACTCTGATAAACACTCACTACAGAACACATGATTACAATTCTATGTCATAATGCTGAAATAAATATACCAATTGTATTGTATTTATCGAATCAGCTATTTTATTACATATTGAACATCTAATATTCTCTCTACATAAAAAAGTTGTTTTAATCACAGAATTATTATCTAGTGAGAATGATTCTACTGCATCACCTATCAATATATTTTTCAAATATACTGTTACCATTATTATACTCAATACCATATTGAAGAGCTAATATCAGATCTTTATCTGCACAATCCCCCTTTTCTGTTTTATACAATAGAATATCGATTATACTTAGTATACTACTAAGCTGTCTTCTTAAATTCTCTAAATATGACATGACTAGTTTTTTGTTATGTTTTTTACAGTAAAAGAATAAAAGTAGCATATAACCAATATTAGATAATTTATTTTAATTTTAATCACATCTTTGCAGCATTTGCTAAACATACACTACAACCTAAATAGTGTTCTACTCCATTTTGTGGGTGATTTCCACCACTTGGACATTTACCTTTACCTAAACATTTTGGAAGTTCATTCAATGGCTAATTATATAATAATCAACAATACTATACCTTATTCTGTATTGCATTATGAATATTATGACATTCTTCACAAAAATGAGTTGTTCCAAAACAAAACCAAACACTTGGATTACAACAATATCGACATTTAAAAACTGCATATTCAAATCCATGAATATCACATGGTTTGATTTTTGAATTCTTATATCTACACTTATCTATTCAAAATATATAATATAAACATGAATATAACATACTACATAGTTTTCTATTATCATCTACTTTTACATCTGGAATAATCATATTCATATCTATTCTTTGTTCATGATGATTAAAACCAAAAATATCAGCATCATCATCATCAGATTCTTCTTCATACTCATCATAATCATAATCATAATCATAATCATTTTGAACTGGAGGTGGAAGTGGAAGTGGTTGAGGTATATTCATTTCTGGTGGAAGGGGAAGATGTCTTCCTGAAGGAGGAGGTGGTGGTGGAGGTGGAGGTGGAAGATTTCTAATTGCAGGTCTTTTAGGATATCTTTTTCTTCCTGGATGTCTTCGAAATGGAAATTGTTGTTGTGGTGGAGGTTGTTGTTGTTGTACATTTCCATCTCCACAAGCAGCTAATCCAGCATAATATGGCTTTTTACATTCTTCACATAAATAAAATGCAAATTTTTTCATTCCATATTCTTCAGGTTTATTATAATATTCACTTGAAGGATCTGTTAATTCTTTGTCTTCTAACATATTCTCTATCTTCAAATATTCTACTGCTTTCTCTTTTATACTATTCATCAACAGCAAATCATCTTTTATCATATCAGAAATACGCTCATGATTCATTATCTATTTCAATATACAAACATAATATATATACTTTGTCACATAAAGGACAGTTCAAATATTTAAAGGAGATTCGATTGCCTGTCCAACGACTTTTTATTCGTTCGATTATACAATCATAATGAAATATATGACCACATGCTAACTCTATACAAGGACTTTGACATAAACTTTCACTCCAACAAATATTACAAAAATCTTCACTAATACTTTCGATTGATGAGTCAATATGATCTACACAGCCTTCCATCAAACAAGGAAGACATTTACTTTTATTTATTCCAAAACAACGATGACCACATTTCAATATCTTTTTACAGCATAAATCATCTTTCTCTTTACATTCACTTCTTTCACAGATATCAATTTCACTTTCTTGATCTTCTAATATATTCTTACAATATCGACATTTTCTCATCTTTAAATATTTATCATATTCTTCACATGTTTTACCTAAATGATATGGAATCACTTTACATTTTATACACCAATTCGTTCTATTATAAATAAAACATAAACAAATATTATACTCACATCTTATACATCTAACTCTATATCGATCTCGATGTTGAATTGATTCTAAATTCATCACATTTCCTTCATTATCTGTCTCACCAGTTATTTCATTATGAATTTCACCTTCTTCTAAGATAAAACAACATTTACATGTCTCATTAGGACAATAATACAATGTTTCATCAGGAAGTATTTGCTTTAGTTTGAATAATTCATTCTCACTTAATTCTTCTTCTTTTAATACTCTATTTGAAACTAGCCATCTATCTAACTCAAATATTACATCACAATCTTTACAAGCACATTTATAATCACTATGATTTAAACCAATCTCTTTTATATATTTAGATAAACATGATTTACAAAAACGATGTGAACAGTTCTATTAAACATACATTTCATAATAAAATAAATCATACAGGTAACTCCACTGCTTCACTTTCTTCTGGAATTGATTTACATATATTACATATAACAAGTCTTTTAACAAAATCTTCATCATTTTGATCATCGGCTATATCTATCACTTCTTTACGTTCTTCAGAGCTTCTTTCATCCATATCACTTTCATCTGAATCATCAATAATTATGTAAGGAGGAGTTGTGTCTTTGATTGGCTTTTCTTCTTTATCTATTTCATCTATAGATAGCTGCAGAATACGTTGCTCATATTCATCTGTATCTATAACATTATCTACGCTATTCATTTTAATAATCGATTTTATGTAAATTTATATTTACATTGACATTTCAAATGACATAAATAAAAATTGATTATCAAGTTCTATATTTGTAGACAATTACTCATAATATCAAAATTTACTATTTACATTATTAACTAATACTTATAACACTCAGAAATTTAAATGAAATGAAAATGAGAATCAAGTTTTTCTCAAGCTAAACTGTTATTTTTTTATTTTTCATGTCTTCTCCTAAAAGAAAGAGTATATAAGAATATTTAATATCACAATAGGAGAAGAAGATAATTCAGTTATAGATGCAACAGATAAACAAATTCAAAGTGTAAGAATTTTCCCAAATCTAGAGGTTGCTGAAATTATCTTTCTTCATTCAAATGTACTCACAGTTATCAATCCATTAATAGTTTGTACACATTTAAGAAAGCTAGATCTTGCTTTTAACTCTATAGTCACTATTCCCCCATATACATTTTGGGAACAGTTATCAGCTCTTCAAATACTTTATTTACATCACAATAAGATAAATGATTGGTCCAATTTAGAGTCTTTAAAGCCATGTACGAAGCTGCTATATTTAACCATGTATGATAATCCTATTTGTAAATATGATACATTGAGACATTTTGTAGTGAATGCAATACCGTCATTAATTGCTTATGACAATTATATAATCTCAGATGAAGAGTGTGTTGAAGGTATGACTTATTCACCTCCATTTAATGCATTTAACGACAAATTTCTGTTACCACCACCTCAATATCGTGCCAATGTTGGTGCAAAAGCTCACAAATATGCATTGAAGAATGAAATTAGATTATTGCTGTACAAACGTTCTAGATTATCTCCAATACTAATATTGCAACGATATTGGCGTGGATATAAAGTAAGAGCTGGATTTAGAAAGATTAATAGAATTCGTAAGTTAGGAGCAGTAAAATTCCAATCACTGTGGAGAGGATATTATAAAAGAAAATGTTTGAAGCAGCAGCTGAAGGAATATCTTGATAGAACAGGTCAATCAGAGTTATTGCTAAATGAGTCAGAAAGAATGATAGTAAAAGCGGTAAAATACTTGCAGAATAAATACCGTAGTATATTAAGAGCTAGAGCGATGACAAAGTTGTTATTTATCACACAAAAGCTATTTATGAAATATAGAAGGATTTGTAAAACTTGGAGCAATTTTTTCGAATCTTTAGGAGCACCCATTTTATATTTTCCTCAAAAATCGTATGATATGTTATTGGATTTAATCAGTAAAGTAATACCAAAAACAATAACAGATTATAATTGTAAATCAAAAGTGAAATTATCAAAATATTTAATAAGAAATGATTGGGATGTTAATTATGAAGATGATGAGATTCAAAATACAAATACAAAGGGACAAGTGTATTTCTGTATTCCTGACAGTATATTGGAGAGAATGAAAACATGTGGCAATAAAAGTAAGAAAATGTTTGCTAATTTCTATGGTAGAAAATATCCAGCTATTTATAGTATGAAAAATAACGAAATTAATAAGAATATTGATATATTTAAACCACTGGTATATATATATTATATATAAATACACTTTTTTTGTATTTTTTTGTATTTCATGTATTTATATGTATAAATAGATGCAATATGCTTCAAACAATGTTAAACATATTATTTATAATAATTTAATCTCCCCAAGATGTTCACACAAATATAACACCAAAGCTAAATCAAATCCAAAATCCAAATCAGAAAAATCAGAGTTATTTATACCATTATATCAAATAGAATTACCTAATAATGAAATATTATCAAAACTAATGAGAATATTGTATCGTTACCCAGAATTCCCTCGATCAGGTATTTTACACCAATGGCAATTACAACAGATATATAATGTTACAAAAATCCAATCAGTGTTTAGATCCTATGAAAGACGATATGTTGTAGCAGGAACAATTATTGAAAAAATGATTGAAACACGAGCAGTGGTGTTAATACAAAGATGGTATAGAATCTGTGGTTTAAGGAAAAAACTTACATTGCATATTATATTAAAACAATATTTAGAAATCCTTCGAGAAAATGCAAGTAAAAAATTATACATCAACAGGAAACAGTATCGATATTTAACTGAAGCAAATTTCACCAATCAAATTGAGATGGATTCTCAAGCTAATAATATGTTAGTTACATTTAATGAGAATAATCGTGCAATTATTATACATTATCGTAGTAATCCATATGTCCCAATAATTCCACTGTGGATGAATGCAGTAAATTATGGTCCTGGGAAAATACCTGTTTATCAAGGGAAAGAAATATTCCAACCATTGTTATTTCGAGGATGTAAAACTCAATTGAGAAATAGAAATAATTTTGAACCACTTTCTAATATTTTAAATCATAATCATCATAATAATAATGAAGAAGAAGAAGAAGAAGCAATGGAATTTGTAGAAATTGAATTTCCATCTATTACTGAAGCCATTGCAAGGTGTATGATAATATGTTCATTAACATGGACTCATAAATATAAAGATTTTGCTCCACTTTATCCTATTGAAGTATTGAAAGATATGAAAATTATTAAAAGTGTTTATCTACAGAGATTATATACTTGTCCATCAGCATGGTTGAATAGAATATGTTATGGTATTTATCCTGTTAAAGAAAATAATAATAATCGTAAAAGTAAAGTGATTGTAGATATTCCAACTACTTCGATCACTACAACAAAATCTAAATCAGTACCATCATCACCTATTAAACAACAACAACAACAAATAACATCTGTTAAAAGTAATACAACCAATACAAATACAAATACAATTAATACAAATACACCTAATACAGATGTTAATACAATCAATACATCTTCACTGTTAATCCCTTCATCTCCTCGTCCTGTAATAAACCGTCCAACAACACCATCACCTTCTTATAAATCTTATAGAAAATATAAAAATAAACAAAACATAAAAACTCCTCCAATTTCATTAAATGTTGAAGGAATAGATATGATCAGATCTTCTCAAAAACAAACTCATTCTCAACACAAACCAAAGGAGAGATACTTGATAGAAAAAGATGAAATAGTAAATACAGTAAGAATGGAACATATGGAAGTCAATAATCGAATTATATATAATAATAATAAACAAATGCAAGAGAAATTAAAACTAAAAAGATCAGTTGTTGATAAAAACATTAAAAGAGAAAGATTGAAGAATTTTAGAAGATTTTTAGATGGTGCTTATGCTGAACCTTCCTATCCCAATGAAACAGTAGAAAGACAGAATTATAACAATGATTTAATGACTGTAGCAAAGACTCAATATATACGAGAAGAATTGAATAACAATAAAGCAATCTTATTGGATGAAAAAGAGGAGTATTTAAATGCATTGAAAGATCATTTAAATGATGAAAGAAATAAAATTAATAAATTAAGAAAGGAAGCAGATGAGAATGAAGAAGATATGATGAATAGAATTCAAATGCAAAAGAATAAAAACAGGATTAAGCAAGTGAGAGAGAAGAATAATAGATTAATAGCTTTAGAAATAAATAGAAGGCAAAGACAATATGTAAGGACAGTTACTCAGAACAATATAAGAACTTTGAAAGAAAATAGGTTAATTGAGATACAACAACAAACTGCTGAGAGAAAAGCCATAGAGGAAGAAGAAAAGAACATGGTGCACGATGCTCTGTATGAGAAATATGAATCGTTGAGAGAAAGAGTGAGAACTCAAAAGAGTATGATTGATAAAGAGATAGCTGAAAGTAAAGCTATAGATCCACATATATCTGTATCTATAAAGAGGAAACAACCACCTTATACCCATCGAATAATTAAAGATCCCAATTCAGAGTGATATCTTTTAATCATATTTTCCATATTTTTGAAATGATGTTTATGTTTGTGTGTGTTGACGGATAAACACAATTGAATAAAATTAACTGAAAAACAAAGTCAAGCCAAACTTTGCATTTTATAAATTCATAATTTTAGGGTTTTTCTCTAAAATTAGCAAGTCTTTTTACAACTTCTTTGTCACTTCTGTGCCACAGCAACAAATATAATATATTTTTGGTAAAATATGTCTGTTGTTGATAAAAGAGGTATAAATTTTTATGTAATCATACTTTAGTCAAATTTGACCCACTAGAAAATAAATCATATCCGTATAATATATATTTTATATCAAATGTAGACCAACAGAACTGAAATCTCCTCCAAGGCCAAGAATAGGTTCATTACCTGGTCCTTCCTTCGATCTACCAGATTTCTCCCTGCCTGAAATAAATATTGATTCTAATGCACCAACCTATACCAATCTAAAGAGATCTCTTATTCACAGATCACAGTCAAAAAGAGATATGGATACAGTAGCTCCAGATGATATAATAGAAGAAAAAACTTACCCTTCTTCATGCCCTGCTCAATTCTTCTCAATACTTGGTTCAAATAATAATAAAGCAAGTTCTCATAAAATAGATGATATGCCGATAGGTTCCTTGACAATATTATCATTATTAGAAGATCCAGCAGTACCTGAAGCTGATGATGAAGATAGTCACACTCCTGTTGGCGCAATTCATGAAGATGATGAAGATAATTCAGGTTCAGATGATGATGATAGTGATGTATTTCTTGTGGATTAAATAGGTAGAGTGTATTTAATTTTTATGAAATAAAAAAATAAAAATATAAAATATTTTTATTATTCTGTATGTGTAATATTATTTGTATTGTTTTTGTTTTTTTTTGTTATAGAATTGAAATATATAATAAATATATATACACAAGATGATAAATAATACATCTATATAATATTAAATCAATGATTGAGTTGTTTGCCTAATGATACATATCAAAAAAAACATTAAATTGATAAAAATTGATTATATATAAAAATTAAATTAATAATGCATTTCATTTGGGTCAAAATCTTGAACATAAGCAACAAAGTCGGGAAAATATATTTTATCGTCTTTATTCTTGTTGAAAAACATAGAACATTCTCTTAATTCATCAGGATCCAAAGTAACACCTAATTTTGAATCAAGTCTGACAAACATGAAATAGGTATAACTCTAAACAGATTATGAATGATTGAATACCCTTTATGATCTATATCAAAAGTCTCGAAAATCGTTGATAACTCTTCTTTTTCAAACATTAAAAATAAAAAAACGGAATTACGGTAAATTTGTCATTTTGACTTGAGAGTTACAAACAGTTTTATTTTTGCAGTTCCTTGATTCATTTCATCAATTTTACTCATTAATATTTTTCAGATTGTATAAATGGAATTAAGAGTCGGGAAGAAGTATAAATTAGGCAAGAAAATCGGGAGTGGTGCATTTGGTGAAATTTATCAAGGTACTAATGTTACGACTCGTATTTTCGGTGTATATTTATTAAATAATAGATGAGGAAGTAGCTATCAAGCTTGAACTAAGCAGGACAAGATATCCCCAACTATTTTATGAATCTAAGTTATATCGCATATTTCAAGGAGGTGTAGGTATTCCATTTGTTCGTTGGTATGGAGTGGAAGGCAACTATAATGTGATGGTGATGGATTTACTTGGACCTTCACTTGAAGACTTATTTAACTATTGTAATCGAAAATTCAGCTTAAAATGTGTGTGTATGATAGCTGATGCCTGTATTAGTCGTATTGAACACATTCATTCGAAAGGATTTATTCATCGAGATATAAAACCCGATAATTTTGTAATTGGCTTAGGTTTAAGAGCCAAAATAATTCATATAATCGATTTTGGTTTAGCGAAAAGATACCGAAACCCCAAAACTCACACTCATATTCCTTATAGAGAAAATAAACATTTAACTGGAACACCAAGATATGCTTCATTAAATAATCATTTAGGAATCGAACAATCGAGAAGAGATGATTTAGAATCATTAGGTTTTGTATTATTATATTTTTTGAGAGGATCATTGCCATGGCAAGGACTAGCTGCAACTATATCTTTTTTTTTTAAATTAATTAAATTCAAAAAGAATATTTTATTTTCTTTAATTTATAATGTAAAATAAGAAACAAAAGTATCAGAGAATTATGGAAAAGAAAATTCATGTAACATTTGAAGAATTATGCAGAGGATTTCCAAACGAATTAAGAACTTACTTCGAATACTGTCGAGCCTTAAGATTTGATGATAAGCCTGATTATTACTATTTAAAGAATTTATTCAAAGATATAATGGCTAGAGAAGGATATATGAACGATGGATTCTTCGATTGGTTTGATCCTTCTGTAGCTCATAGTCCTAAGTATTTACCAAGTCATTGTCCAGATATGAAAGACATTTTAAAGGCTGCTCCATACACCAGTGAAGTTCCAAGTGATATTCCACCTCCAATAGATGATGATGATACTACAGCTACATAATTATTATTATAATTATTAAATAAAAATAAATATATAACATATATATAATAAATAACCTCTAAAGATACATCAATATATTCTTTACATAAATTAGAAAAATATAAATAATAAAAAAAATAACTTTTACTAACTATATTATTATTATTATTATTATAAATATGTTTTTATGTAAAGATAAACAAAAATTTGACCAATTAATAAAATAAATTCGTTTCATTCGTTTTTGGTTTTAAAAATTGAATAAGAGAGTTAGATGTTATCTATCAAAATATTAAAAGAAATAAGTGAATCACATGAAGATTTTGAATTTGATGTTGTGAAAAGTAATGAAGAAGAGAAAGCTATTAGTGAGAGTGAGACGAGGTATATGATTATAGTATTATAAATTATATAGATTACAGACTGATGTGAAATATTTCCCAAATATCAAATCTCTAGGTGGTTATAGTCAGTATTTAGGTGATTTAAAGGGAAATAATGATGAAGCTCAAGGATTGTATGAAAAAGTATATTGTAGAGTATATATATATGAAATAGATGGAAGAGTTAAGACCATGTGAAGAAGAGAAATTGTCATATTCACTTTATTTAACGTTTTATGGATCCTTTTTAATGGAAACTACCAAAGAATATGAGAAAGCTGAAGATTTGTATATTTTCTATTTATATAATTTAATAGATTCAAAAAATCTATAGAAATTTATCCAAATAATCCAATAGCTGTAGGCAATTTAGCCTATTTATATCACTACAAGATAAGAGATTATAATCAAGCAGAAGAATACTATTTAAAATCAATATCTCAATTTCCAACTCAATCTTCAATATTATTAAAATATGCAATATTTCTAAAACAGGTCAGGAAAAATTATACTAAAGCAGAAGAATACTTTAAATTGGTATAAATTTATAGTAAATTTATAGTTAATTAGGCGATTGAAAATGATCCTGAGAATGCAGACTGTTTAGGTCATTATGCAGTCTATTTACACTCAATAAAACACGACTATATCAATGCAGAATCATTATATTTGAAATCCGTAAAAATAGACAATCAGAACATCAACAATTTATGTAATTATGGATTATTACTAGCCGAAGTAAAGAAACAATATGATGAAGCTGAATTCTACTATAAATCCGCTTTAAAAATCAATCCACATCATATAAACACATTATACAATTATGCAGTATTATGCCATTCATCTAAAAGGAATTATAAATTGGCAGAACAGTTGTATAAGAAAGTAATAGAACTAAATCCAAAACATGGATATGCTTTGTATAATTTAGCTACAATAGAAGAAGATAAAAATCAGAATCATAAAATTGCAGGTTATTTGTTTAAGAAAGCATTGGAAATACTACCAAATGATATATCATTATTTTTTTCTATTATTTTTTTGTTTTGTAGTTTTTTCTTTAATTGTTTTTTCTTTTTTAACCTTTAGTATGTGGAGATTATGCAAATCATTTAAGAATTGTATATATTATCTATTTATTTATTTATTTATAGTATGATCATGATATTAAACAATCTCAAAAGCTCTTTGAAAGATCAATTAAAACTCTCAATAACAATATAACAATCTTATTTAATTATTCATTGTTATTATATTGCGATTTACATGATTATATTCAATCAGTTCATTATTTACATCAAATATTAGTAGTATATATATATATATATATATATATATAATATGTGTTCATAGTTAAATCCTTCATTTATTCCAGCAATTTCACTTTTAGCTATTTATTATAGTGATATAGTGAGAGATTATGACAAAGCTGAAGAATTCTTTATAAATGGATTAAAGAAGAACAGTTCAAATTCAACTTTATATTTGAATTATGCTGACTTTCTATTAGATATAAGAGGAAATCCAAGTGATGCTACAGTATACTATGAAAGAGCACTTCATTTTGATAAGAATAATATTTATGCCATTCACAATTACAGTGAATTTCTGTTGAAAGAGAATAGAAACGTAGAGAAAGCAAATGAGTTGATTAAATATGGTTTGAAGATAAGTAATCATAATGAGTTACTATTGAGTTTATATGCTAAAGTATATATCTATATATATGTTGATATTATATGAATAGATGCAATATTTGAACTATAATGACCCATTTACAGCCGAACAGTATTTCAAGAAAGCTTTAAAATACAACCCTACTAGTCCAATAGTATGCCAAAGATACAGTAAGTTTTTGAAGGATATAAAACAAGATGAAGAAGAATCTAGCAAATACGACAAGATGGCGAAAAGTAGTTTAAGATTTGAATTAAAAAAGTTATATTAATTGTTTTTTGTTTATATAATTGTTGATGTTGTTGTTATTTGAGTTTTAGAACAGAATTAAAACAATCGGATGATTGAACCGATTGTTTGTTATTTCATCTTTTAAATAATTAATTAGATGGTCATATAATCATATGTTATTACTTTTTCAGGAGGACATTTTTTTAGAACGGCTGTTCAAATTTTTAACACCCTATTTCTAGTGGCGTTACAGCCTTTATATTAAATTTCTTCAAGATATAGATAAGTAATTAAGAGTTTCTGAAACTATCTGTGAATTTCGTTTACTTATGATTAATTCATTTTGACATTAGTTTTAAAATTGATGTCCAAACAAAAGTGCATAATATCTGCATTTAGGACCTCCAATTATTTTCGTAATAATATGTTTATTTAATGAAAAAATAAACAAAACATTTTCACAAAGCAAACCTCAAGTTTGAATGATTTTAAATTTTTTATTTTTTAAGCTCCTTATTTAATAGATGAATAAGAAATATTATTATGTGGTTTTATGATTAATATACAAAGACAGAGTGGTGCTAGAATTAAAATATAGTGAATATGTTACATATTAGAAGTGATCTCAAAGAGAAGTCCAAAAAATGAATTAGAAATATTATTATGTGGTTTTATGATTAATATACAAAGACAGAGTGGTGCTAGAATTAAAATATAGTGAATATGTTACATATTAGAAGTGATCTCAAAGAGAAGTCCAAAAAATGAATTAGAAATATTATTATGTGGTTTTATGATTAATATATTATTAACAAAGACAGAGTGGTGCTAGAATTAAGAATAAATATAGTGAATATGTTACATATTAGAAGTGATCTCAAAGAGAAGTCCAAAAAATGAATTAGAAATATTATTATGTGGTTTTATGATTAATATACAAAGACACAGTGGTGCTAGAATTAAATTACAGTAAATGTGTTACATGTTATTTTATGGTTACTAGTCATTATGGATAATTTAATTAAAATATGAAAGAGAATATTGTTTTTGGTTGTTACAATTAATTTGTATATGTAGATGAAGTAATATACTAACAATGTTGATGATAAGCGTCGAGAATTATAGCAGAATTAGGAAAGATGTTTGAGAAGAAGATTTATTGGAATTTAAATGGTGAATCTGACCCACTCACTGGCTTTTAGTTATTTAGCAAAGGAAAGAAAAATAACAGTAACAACAACTCTAGTAATAAACTTAATAACTTATTCTAATAGCCATTAGATTATTATGAAAATATTTTATAGTTTATTAATAAAAAAGTGTTAATAAGTGTTTTTAAGCTATGTTAGTTAAAAATTACTTCAAAAGGATTGAAATTGATATTTTAAATACTATGATAATTTGTTACTGTGATATTAATTTCATTTAATAATAAATTAGTATTAGAAAAGAAGAGAATATGAGATTATATGATTTATACTTCACAACACCATAAGAATTTAATGAATTAGAATGTGATTAGAGAAGTGTATTATCAATATAGATAATAAGAAATTGTTATTCAATGAAGATAATAATATCAATAAAACAAAAGAAAATATTAATATATATTATTACAGTTTATATGAAGAATGTAAATACATGATAAAAGAATGAATAAATGATAAAATATTGATAGTATAATGGTATAGTATTTGAATAGATATTCAAGATAAAATGATAAAATCGTATAATATAACCAATATACTTATATAATATTATAATTAAAATTTAGTTTAATTTCTTTCTTTTATTCTTCTTTTCGTATGAACATTCAATCCTCTTTGACATATAAATTGTTCTTTTTGTAGAGATATTATTTATATAGTTTAAAGTAGCATCATCTTGAATTATTTTATATCCTTCCTCAGAATTACTTATGAATAAATATATTGCTGTTATTATTATCTCTGATGCTTCTTTTTCAATATTGATATAATCTTTTGCTATGAATTTTTTAAATTCATTTTCTGCTATTTTATCATATATATAATTGATTAGTGATTGGTATATTTCTGTTATTGTATCATCTTTAATACTTTGTAACATAGATGAAAAATATGATTTATGAATAGAAGCTTTTAATTTGACAAATTCTTCTTCATCAATGTTTATGTTTTCATAATTAATAATGTTATTATATACCTCTTTTTCATTTAAATTTTTTTCTATACTTTCTGCTACTTCTGTTGGATAATGAATTTTACTGAAATAACAATCTGTAATTGGTATACTACTAAAAAAGTAACTTTTAAAACACTCGTTGCATATTAATTTATAAGTATCCACTTTTATATCAAATTTTACTTTAATATAAAGCATATGCGAACATGGTATTCCTGTTACCATTCTATATCCACAATTACAGCTAATTACATCATTATTACAACTTACAATATATTTATCATTCTCATTCTTCAAAATATACTCGCTTTTTTCTTCATTATACCAACATTCATAAATTGAATCGCAAAGAATTGAACTTTGATAAATGAAATTTGCAGCACATTCATCCCACAGCATCGAGGATATTTCATCTAATTTATCGTTATTAACAGTAATGATTTCATTAATTATTTTATATTGTTTTTTGTAGATGTCTTCCAATACTGTCAATACTGCATCATATCTGGATCTACGATGTTTAAGTGAACTTTTAATATAATGATTTAATGCTTCAACTGCGCTAGTGCTATGGCATCCATATATACCCATTTCAGAAACACCATCTTTTGTAAAATACGACTTATATTTATCACTTGTATTTTCTACAATTATTTCTCTTTGCAGTGGATTGGTTATATAATTATATAAAATACTTTTTAATGCTTTATCTCGAATATATATTAGAAAGTGGCATATAAAACGGCAAGCTCTTTGTCATGTATAACACTTACTATATTGCCGTTTGTATTAAGTTTTTGATATATAAAAAGATATGTGGATTTGTCTTTTTTTCTAGTTATTGCAAAAGCAACTAACAATAACTTGTGTGGTGCTATTTGCATATACACTAGATACAGTTGCATATTATTCAAAAATACATTGAAAGTTCCATCACAAACCAAAGTCGAATATTTTTGCACCCTTTCTTGGTCCATAATAACTAAAACTGTATCTTGATTTTTGTATACAGTATATTTTTGTTCAACATTAAAGAAAAATCTTCGCATCCCTTCTTCTTCATTTCTTAATTCTTTTTTGAAATTAATAACTTTTGTTTTTATCTGCTTTTCTACATTATTAGTTATTCTATATCTATCCTTAACTGTTTTAATAATATTTGGCAATAATGATTTTGTGTTCTTAGCCATTGAAATTACTTCATTTTCAATATCATTAGTCAATTTATAAATTGTTCTTTTATCTATAATTCTATTCAACTTATGATTGTGAGATTTAAATTCTACTATTATTTCTTTAGTATAATCAACCTTAACACAAAAATTACAGCTTTATTTCAAAAACAAACAACAAAACTAGTAGAAATGCAATTCTTAATCAACCAAAATTTCCCCCAAATACCCCTTTATTTTATTATTAAAAAAGAATTATTGAGGATAATCTATCAACACTATGTAGTATTCTATACAAGAAGAAAAATAAATATGTGTATAAATAGCACATCTAAGATCTGTCTAAAAGAACATCTTCACTATATTTTAATTCTAGCACCACTCTGTCTTTGTATATTAATCATAAAACCACATAATAATATTTCTTATTCATCTATTAAATAAGGAGCTTAAAAAATAAAAAATTTAAAATCATTCAAACTTAAGGTTTGCTTTGTGAAAATGTTTTGTTTATTTTTTCATTAAATAAACATATTATTACGAAAATAATTGGAGGTCCTAAATGCAGATATTATGCACTTTTGTTTGGACATCAATTTTAAAACTAATGTCAAAATGAATTAATCATAAGTAAACGAAATTCACAGATAGTTTCAGAAACTCTTAATTACTTATCTATATCTTGAAGAAATTTAATATAAAGGCTGTAACGCCACTAGAAATAGGGTGTTAAAAATTTGAACAGCCGTTCTAAAAAAATGTCCTCCTTTTTCAGATATAATATAAATACTAATATCCAAAATTTTTTGGATATAACATACAGTTTTGATATTGAAAAAAAAACATATGATTTAAATGATAGTTATTAATAATCATATCAATTGAAGGTTTTAGACACAAAGATATTCCAGTCTTTTTAATAGCATTATTTATTCTTTAATAATTGTCAAGCGAACTGATGCATTTGTTTAATATTCTATTTTTATAGTAAAGTTTTAGGGAAGCTATAGTGCCTTGATCCAAAGGTTGTAAAAATGAAGTAGAATTTGGAGGAAGATATAATATATCAACATTTTTATAATTTGAAATACGAGGATAACCAGAAAAATTATCCATTATTAGTAGAATTCTTTGATTTTTATATTGTTCAGGTATATTAAGAATTAAATATATTTTAATATCCTTTTTCAATTTAAAAATGTATTTTGGAACACCATATTCTATAACACTTCAATGTCACATATTAAGAAAAATTAGAATCAATATTTTGAATTAACTACTTCAATTGATATGTGTTTGTTTAGGATCTAACTTAACATAATTAAAAAAACTCTTTAGTTACAAAATAAAACAGACAAATATATATTAATAATAATAACTCATAAAAATGAGAATATAACATATATATACTAATTAGCGTATTTATATTCGCATTTTTAAAAAAAATAAAAATCAAGCCTTCAAGCTTTTTCTTCTTTTTCTTTTTTGATTTTGCAAAACACCAGAGAAATATTTGTTAATAAATGTATCTCAAAAAGTTGATCAATATTCAAACATACAAAATAAACAATACAAAGAAAATTGTTGAAATTATTGTAAGTAATTACTCACTCAGACTTCTTTTGAACTACACCTACCTTCGCTGCTCGCAATACTCGATTGTTGAGCTTATAACCAATGCTAATAACTTGACCCACTCTATCTGCTTCAACCTTATCACTTGGCATATTAAACAATGCATCATGTATTTTAGGATCAAATACATCTCCAATTTCACAATATTTTATGATTTTGTTTGATTTCAATACACTATCTAAATCTTTTGAAATCAGCTTTATTCCATCTACAAATTGAATACAGTCCTATTTTATGAATATTATATTATATTATATTATACTCCTTCTATCTTCTTTGGTATGTTTAATAGAGCTAAATCAAAAGCATCAAACACTGGTAATAAATCTTTCACTAACGTTTTAACTCCATACAAACGAGCTTCACTTACATCATTCTTTGCTATTTTACGAGTATTCTCCATCTCAGCTAATAAACGAACATTTCACTTCTGTTTCTTTGGGGAGCATATATACATCTTTCATTTCAATTACATTCATTATTTTCTACTTCATCAGCAAAACTTAGATAATAGAACGAAGGAATTGTGTTAAACATTCTTGAATAGTGACTAAAGTAAACAAATTTACATCCATTCTATGCATCATGATTAGCTCTACACACTCTCCTAATCTAAACAATAGAAGATTAATAATACAATTTTTATTGAAGAAAAATAATTCATTTAATTATTTGAAACGGATAAGATTTAGAAACATCAAACTTAAGTTTGAAAATGTTTTTGAGAAATTCTTCGGAAGATGATGTGTTATCCTCATTATTACCTTCTGATATAAAAGTATATTAGTAAATATTATTTTATAGATAAAAGATAGGGTTGAAAAGAGTAATTCTGAGATAGTTTTTGTCACATATCATCAAATTGATATGAAAAGGAGCAAATTAATAGATGTTAGTGGAGTGAAAGAGAAGAATATATTCAGATTCTTAGATAATAACTGTTTATTAGGTGATTGTTTCTGTTTTGTATTTACATTTCAAATACATGTTTTCGGGTGTAATGTGATGATAATAGAAAGAATGTACTATATGAGAGATTTAGAAGAGATTATTAAGAGTGAGAGAATATCAAATGATGATATTTTGAGTTTATTATGTGGATTATGTAATATTACGATGATATTATATGAAAATGGTATAGTAGTTGAGAATATGAAGAGTAGTAATGTAATATATGAAAGTGATAATAATGTAAAGTTATGTGATTTATTCTTGAATGAATTGAGAAATGAAGAAGATATGAAGATTTACGATGTGTGTTTCAAAAGTCCAGAAGAGTTGAATGGTTTAGAATATAATGATCGAAGTGTGATTTGGTCAATTGGTTGTATATTATATGAAATGATTTGTAAGAAATTAGCATTTGATGAAGATAGGAATATGTTTAAAACTCTAGTAAATATATTATTGTGCAAATATAATAGAGAGTTAATAAAAGATGGTATAATGAAAGAAATGATTGATAGAATGTTAAAAGTGAGAAATGAAGATAGATTGAGTTTAAAAGAATTGAGAAAAGAAATGATAAAGATGAGTGAAATGTTGAAAGATGATGATAATAATTTAGTGATAGTAAGAGAAAGAAAAGAAATGTTATTGAATAATGATTTAGAATTAGAAATATCACCATTTAATATTCAAGCAGAATATTATCTCCAATATAATAAAAGGGAAGATATTCGAGATAGATTAATAGAGTGTTATAATGTTAAGTTAAATGAAAGAGTATTATCAGTGTTAATAATGATGAAATTAAATAAAAAAGATCAATCAATAAAGAAAAAAATGAAATTTCAAATTTCTCACCAGTATGATGTAGATATAGAATTTTACTTAGATGAACTGATATTTAATATATATATAGATGATAAAGAAAGATTGGCAATTAGACCAAATTGTTTATGCTATTGTAAGGAAGGAATGAATTATTTCTTCAGAATATTGAAACTGATTAATCCAATATATCTGTGGTTCACTGATATTAGTAGAATCATAATTCAGAATCAACCATTATTTGCAACATATTTTAATCAATTATCAAATTTGCAGCATTTATTTTTTAGGACATGTAATCTTACTGCTGATTTCATTGAATCATTTGTTAAATCAATTCCATTAATGATGAAACTGAAATACATATATATTGAAAGTACTTTAAGTATTTATTATAATAAAATAGGTAATCCAATTGGCTTAAAAGGCTTCAAATTGTTACTTCCATATTTACATTTTTTAATCAACAAAGACAACGAATTGAATATTAGAAAAATGAATTTAAATGATGAATCAATGATATTTTTATCAGAAGAATTATATAAATATCCACGACTTAAGAAGATAGATATTAGAGACAACAATGGCATTCATTCAATCGGATTAAAATTCTTATTTTGTAAATTCCCTATTTCAAAAATATCATTTGATTTTAATGGAAGTAAAGAATTATTGATAGATAAAGACATTCCTGAATTACTTGGTTCAATCAACTTACTTTATTCTTTACATTTAAATGAATTAAAAATTGATGATAAAATTTTCAAATCGTTTATTTCATTAAGAAGAAATGAATTTAAAGAAATGAAAAAGTTAGATTTGTGTAGTATAATATGTTATTTTTCTATTATTTAGATAATAAACTAACATACAGAAGCGTAAGATTACTGATTAAGAATATGTTTTTATTTTCAAATCTTACATATCTATGCTTGCGTGGGAATGGAATTGGAGATGAAGGAATGAAAATATTATCTTCCCATTTATATATACTCAAAGATGATGACAATTCACTTGATTTTTCAAGTATAATAATAATCGTTTATAATATAATAGACATGGGATTATCTTCAATTGGGCTAAAATATGTATTAGATGGTTTAAAGAATACTGATGAAGATATAAAACTGAATGTAAGTGAAAATAATATCGATTCAATTGGAGTAGAATATCTGATGAAATATCTAAAAGAAAATGATAGTATTGAAAGATTATCCATTCACAGTATATATTTTGTTTTAATTATGTGTTTAATAGATAATCCAATTGGTAATGTTGGATTTAGATTGTTATTGAAGAATTTTGATTTGTTAATAAATGATGATAATGAGATAAATTTGAATAATGTCTCAATAGATGATGAAAGTGTTTTATTATTAGTAAATAAACTAGATTCATTAGAAGGATGTAAGACAATACATCTAAAAGGAAATAATATCAGAATGAAAGGGATAAAATCAATCTGTTCAAAATCATTAGAAAGAGATGAATATCCATTTATTGAAATGAAATGTTCATCATGGACAAATGAAGAATTGGAATATTATTTGAATTATTGTATTAAAAAGAAAAGAAATGATGATAAGAATTATGATTTATCAAGTATAAATTATTATTCATGTATAATGAAATAGATGTGAATATTAATGATGATGATATTTCCTTGATTAAGCAGATAGATTATAGAATAGTTGATTTATCGAATAATCATATAAGCTTTAAAGGATTTAACGAATTAATGAATTCATTGTCAAAAAATATACATAATATTGTAATTAATAATAATGAAATTGGAGATGAAGGAATAGAGATAATATGTAAATATTTAGATATATTTGTCAAAAATGATAATATGAGTAATACATCATTATTAAATCTTTCAAGTATTATATTAAGATAATATAATTTAATAATTTGAATAGATATTGGAATGAGTAAAAAGGGATTAAAAATGTTAATAGAAAGATTAAACAAATATAAACTATTAGAAAAGATGGATATATCAGGAAATGAATTAGATGAAAGAGAATTAAGATTAATGAGAAAGAATAAAATAATATTTGAGATATTAAAAGAAATATCAATAACAATGACAGAAAATATAGATCAATCAAAATTAAAATCATTTTTATATACATTTTCATCAATTGGGAGAATCAAATTAAATGGAATATCAGAAGAAGAAGAAAAAGAATTATCAAATCAATTCTTTAACATTGAATAATAAATTACTCTATTATACTTATTATGTATTTGATAATGTTATGTTGTTTTTTGTTCATGAGACATAAACATAAGGAATTGTGTTAAACATTCTTGAATAGTGACTAAAGTAAACAAATTTATATCCATTCTATGCAGCATAATTAGCTCTACACACTCTCCTAATCTAAACAATAGAAGATTAATAATACAGTTTTTATTGAAGTAAAATAATTCATTTAATTATTTGAAACGGATAAGATTTAGAAACATCAAACTTAAGCTTGAAAATGTTTTTGAGAAATTCTTCGGAAGATGATGTGTTATCCTCATTATTACCTTCTGATATAAAAGTATATTAGTAAATATTATTTTATAGATAAAAGAAAGAAACGAAAAGAGCGTAAATGAAGTTGATCTTGTTGTAGAACATGAAAGTGATGTGAAGATGATAAAAATCTTGAATGCATGTTGTATAGATGATAATAAAATATTAAAGTTCTGTGAAAATAACAGCTTGTTGTCAGATTATTGCTCCTTTTTATGTTATCCATTAGATGTTCAAATGCTCGGATATAATATGATTGTGTTAGAAAGAATGTACTATATGAGAGATTTAGAAGAGATTATTAAGAGTGAGAGAATATCCAATGCTGAAATCTGTAGTGTGATATGTGGATTATGTAATCTTATGATGATATTAAATGAAAATGGTATAGTAGTTGATAATTTGAAGAGTAGTAATGTAATATATGAAAATTATGATGAAATAAAGTTATGTGATTTATACTTGAATATGTTGAGAAAAAAAGATGAATTGAGAGTGTATGATATCTGCTTCAAAAGTCCAGAAGAGTTGAGTGGATTAGAATATAATGATCGAAGTGTGATTTGGTCAATTGGATGTATATTATATGAAATGATTTGTAAGAAATTAGCATTTAATGAAGATAATAATATGGATAAAACCAAAGATAATATTGTGAGAGGTGAATTTAGTGTTGATGTAGAATGTGATGAATTGATGAAAGAGATGATACACAGAATGTTAATAGTGAAAAATGAAGATAGATTGAGTTTAACTGAGTTAAGAAAAGAAATGATAAAGATGAATAAAAAATTAAAAGATGAAGAAGATAATGTGATGATATGTGAAGAAAGAAAGGAAATAGTGTGCAATAATGATTATGTGATAGTAATGTGCCCAATTGTAACTTTTAAATCAAAATATTATGTGGAGCTGAACAAAAGAGAAAGTATATATAATGTGTTAGTAATATTATTGAATAGAAATTCAAGAATATTTGATAAGATTATACAATAGAAAAGCAGATGAAAGAATCATGTCAATATTGTTGATGATGAAAGTATGTAAAGGAGATAATTCAATAAAAGATAAAGTGAAATTTCAGATTGGTCATAAATGTAAAGATAATAGAGGTTGTTATTTAGATGAAAAGATATTTAATATTTATAAAGTCAGATGTGATAAAGAAATAATCAAAATTGACATAGGATGTGTATGTATTTGTGAAGAAGGAATGGATTATTTCTTCAGAATATTGAAATTGATTAATCCAACAAAATTGAGATTTGGTATAATTGATATTGTTATTATTTCTTTAGGTGATTATGGATTTAATATTCCAAGCCAATATCAACATTATTTGTATCATTATTATCTGAAATACCAAATGTACAAGAATTATATTTAATATCCTGCAATTTAAGTAGTTATTTCATTGAATCCTTGATAAGTGCAATTCCATATATGAAAGTGAAATATATAGATCTTCGCTGTATTTATATTTCTTATATTATATTGAAATAGGTAATGCGATAGGTGAAAACGGTTTGAAAATATTGCTTCCATATTTACATTTATTAATTAACAATAGAAATGAATTATATCTAACTGGAATGAATTTGAATGATGAATCAATGATGTTATTATCATCAGAATTATATAAATATCCAAATGTCAAGAAAATCGATATTAGATGTAATAATGTTTATTCGAAAGGATTAAAATCCTTGTTTTCTCAATTTCCTATATCCAAAATAGACTTTGATTTTAATGAAAGTAAAGAATTACTGATAGACAAAGACATTCCCGAATTAGTAGAATACATCAAAGATCATAATTACTTAAATTTGAGTAATTCAGAAATAGATGATAATATTTTAAAATCATTCATCTCTTTAAGATTGAATGAGTTGAGAGGAATAGAAAAGTTAGATTTGAGTAGTATAATAGTATAATATTATTGTTTTATTTAGATAATAAATTGACAGATAAAAGTATGGAAGTACTGATTAACAATCTGTGTTCATTCTGGTGTATTTATCACATTCAATTGAATGGAAACTTGATAGGAGATAAAGGAATGAAAATATTATCTTCCCATTTATATATACTCAAAGATGATGATAATTCACTTGATTTTTCAAGTATAATAATAATCGTTTATAATATAATAGACATGGGATTATCTTCAATTGGGTTAAAATATGTATTAGATGGTTTAAAGAATACTGATGAAGATATAAAACTGAATGTAAGTGAAAATAATATTGATTCAATTGGAGTAGAATATCTGATGAAATATCTAAAAGAAAATGATAATATTGAAAGATTATCCATTCACAGTATATATTTTGTTTTAATTATGTGTTTAATAGATAATCCAATTGGTAATGTTGGATTTAGATTGTTATTGAAGAATTTTGATTTGTTAATAAATGATGATAATGAGATAAACTTGAGTAAAATATCAATAGATGATGAAAGTGCTTTATTATTAACAAAAGAAATACATCATAGTGGGAGATGTAAAACAATAAATCTAAAAGGAAATAATATCAGAATGAAAGGGATAAAATCAATATGTTCAAAATCATTAGAAAATAAATATTATCCCTTAATAGAAATGAAATGTTCATTATGGACAAATGAAGAAATGAAATACTATTTGAATTATTGTAGAAAGAATAAAGTAAAATATTCTTGGATACTTTTACTAAGCTTACATGAACAAATAATGTTATTCTTGTCAGAACTAATGCTAATGTTATTACCAGTAGTAGCACTTTATCAAAGACTTATGAAAGAAGATATTTAATTATTAATATTATATTTTTTAAACATAATTTTTATATATCATCATTAGCTTGAATAATAGACAAGCCTAATTCAAAATTGAAAATAGAATATTTATCATTATAATCAGACGCTATGTTAATTACCATCTTTATAACTCCTTTATTTGAAATTGAAAATGAATAGCTTGAATAGAGTAATCAAGCTAGTACATGTTTTAAAGTTTAATAATTCATTATATAGGAAGTAATTTCATTTTATATATGTGTAATATTAATATTATATTTGTATACTTATATGTAGTTTACATTATTTCCTTGTAAAGTTATGCAATTATGAAAATCAGAATCTAGCTATATTAAAGTAAATCATAAAGGTTAATACTGCCAATTAGGTTATTTATAAAACATGAGATAACATAATATTCTGTTAGTTTCAATTAATTTCATTTATTCCTTTTAAAGCAATGCTATTCCTTTAGTCATGTAATATATAATTTATATAAGCTAAGTAGACAATTATTACAAAAATTTCTAATCAATAGAAAAAACATATTCTAAATTTATGAAAAACTAATTTTGAAAAAAACGACAAAAGTATATAATAAAAAGAATAATAGTTATCACACTTTTTAATTTCCTTCTTAATACCTTTATTATTGATTATCATGATATTCTGTAATTATTATAGCATACACCAATAATATTAAAAATAAGAATAACAAAGCTACCATTATTCCTATTACAAAATATCCATTAATATTGTGTATTATCATGAATACAGTTACGTATATCAAAAGCGATGAATATATCATTATCCTTGTATTATTATCATAATTATTATTCCTAAAATTCATCATATCTCTAAAATTTGCAACATAATCCAGTATAAAATTTCTTCTATTCACATTATTCTGACGAACATTATTAATAATACGTCTAATATAATTTGATATTAATCTGTTGAATGCCAAAGCTAAAATATGATTATTGATAATATTATTTTGCATTACTGACATAATTAGAAACATTATAATATTTCTTACATCGTTATTATTTATCACTTTCATTCCTGCTATAATCCCAATTAATATTATATTATTAAGAAAATCATTATCAAATAATTCATTCAAATTATTAACAGCTGCTAATGTTATAAATAGCAATATTAATAATATAAATCTGCTAATGTCTATTTGATGTATTGGGATTAGATCAGCAGCATGATTAATAACAACATCTGCATAATTATTACCATCACCTCCATCACCTCCATCATCTCCATCTCTGTTACCATTACCATTACCATCATCATGATAAAGTTATAACTATCTCTTACTCTTTGATCTTCCCTACCAGGCTGATTAGTAGTGAACTTTGAATTTGTATAGTTCTTAGTAAAAAATGTATGATAAACAATATTTATCTCATGCTGAATACAATATATACCAAACATTTCCATCTTCTATATCAAAATAAAAAGATTTGATCAGTTCATACAATTTCAAATAAAATTGGGAGAGACAAATGTATACTATCGAATGAATTGAATTTATCATAAAAGAAAGTAGAAAATTGAATAAAAGAATATATGATATTTAAGAGGTGTAATAGTGATTTGGTATTGCTATAATGATGTAGTTTTACTATTTTTAGTAGAGAAAATGCAATGTTCGAAGATATAAAAATGCTGAAATTATTGGATGATAATATTGATGAAATACTGTATTAGATTTTTATTGGAGATAAATAAATCGTTCACTATTATCAAACAGTTATGTTTGAATAATACTCAGTTGTATATATAGTATTCCAAATAAAAGGTGATGAAGATAGTTTTATGACGCAAAATTGTAAGTGTTCAAATTTAATATATTGACTCAAGCCAGATAAAACTACAAATGTTGGTTTAATTCATAAAAAATTCATTATTGTCGTTATGATCTGCATATATAGCTGCTATAAAAGCGTGAGCATCTTATTGTCATTCTGTTGGCTGATCAGAATATGTTTTTAGTATCAAATTGGAGATAAATAGGCGTATATTTATCTCCAATTTTGTCATTTGTCATAATAGCACATTTATCTCCTTTTGAACTGTTGTTTGTGAATAAAATATAATTTACATACTTAAAGAAATGAAAATAATGAAAGAAAAGAGTAATATTTTTGAATATTTAGATGAATTGTTGATAACAGCAAAAGAGAATATAGATAAATCATAATTAAAACATTTTTTAGAAATGTTTTCATCAATTGGAATAATAAAACTAGATCGAATATCAGAAGAAGGAAAAA
This sequence comes from Proteromonas lacertae, assembly GCA_002245135.1. Lineage (NCBI taxonomy): Eukaryota > Bigyra > Opalinata > Proteromonadidae > Proteromonas > Proteromonas lacertae. Next base: position 34,519 of record NGBS01001185.1, read on the forward strand.
AAGAATTATCAAAAGAATTCTTCAATATTAAATAATTGATTGTATTGTTATTATAATTAATTTTCTATTGATGTATTTGTCTATTTAATAGTAAAATAATGAAAAACAAAGAAATCAAAACGAATATATTTTTGATATTTAATCAAACTATCAAATCAAGCTTAATAATGTTTTAAATTTATGTTAGTATTGCGTAATGCAGAAGTAGTTTAGAAGTGTATTACAGCTTATTTGAGATAATAAATTCAAAGAAAGATTATTATATAATAGAATTATAGATATAAATAGAATGTTACTCAGAGAATATTATATGAAGGTTATTTAGTAATGAATTCTGTTAATTATGAAAATGCATAGATAGTCAAAATCATACTAAATGAATGTATTTTACGAAATACAGAACAACTCTCCTCTCCATTTGAACATTTAAGTGTATGGACAGAAGTGTTACAAGATACAATGTTAGATTTATTCGATTGTGGAAAATTAGACTGTGCTTCAGCAGTATCTTTATCCTTATCTCCAAAAGGATTCGAAAGATTCTATGCGAATTTACCAAAATATGAAAAGAAAATAATCTTAAGACCTCAAGCAATAGCTAACCATGCTGAATGTGTTCGAAGACTAGGAGTAATAGCAATGAATACTCCATTAGAAGTAGATATCTATGCTCATGCAAACAGTAGTTTAATAGGTGGAACTCGAATGGTAAATGGTTTAGGAGGTTCAGGTGATTTCTTACGTAATTCTTATCTATCAATAATGCATACTCCGTCAGTACGAAAATCTAAGAATGATCCTCATGGTATCAGTTGTATAGTTCCAATGTGTTCTCATATTGACCATACAGAGCATGATTTAGATGTAATCGTCACTGAACAAGGTGTAGCTGATTGTCGAGGTTTAGGTCCACGACAGAGAGCAAAAGAAATCATCAGCCATTGTGCTCATCCTGAGTATAAAGAACAATTGTTAGAATATTACAATATGGCTGAGAAAGATTGTTGTAGTAAAGGAATTGGTCATGAGCCAGTATTATTTGATTTGGTTCATAAAATGCATTTGAATTTGAGTAAGAATGGAACAATGAAATTGAAAAGTTGGAGTGATAAAGTTTAAAAATTGAAAATGATGTACTGTATGACATTTTGCTAATAGTTATATATATTTGTGTTTGTTTATAAGAATGAAAAAATAAAAAATAAAGATAATGAAACGATAAAATATTTATAAATAATTAATCCGTTACAAAAATGAAATTGATAGATAAAATATTAAAATCACTATTATTATGTGATATGAAAGTATTATTTGATTGTAATTTTGATAGATAAAAGAAAGAAACGAAAAGAGCGTAAATGAAGTAGATGTAGTAGTAAAACATGAAAGTGATAATAGAATGATAAAAATCTTGAATGCATGTTGTATAGATGATAATAAAATATTAAAGTTCTGTGAAAATAACAGCTTGTTGTCAGATTATTGCTCCTTTTTATGTTATCCATTAGATGTTCAAATGCTCGGATATAATATGATTGTGTTAGAAAGAATGTACTATATGAGAGATTTAGAAGAGATTATTAAGAGTGAGAGAATATCCAATGCTGAAATCTGTAGTGTGATATGTGGATTATGTAATCTTATGATGATATTAAATGAAAATGGTATAGTAGTTGATAATTTGAAGAGTAGTAATGTAATATATGAAAATTATGATGAAATAAAGTTATGTGATTTATACTTGAATATGTTGAGAAAAAAAGATGAATTGAGAGTGTATGATATCTGCTTCAAAAGTCCAGAAGAGTTGAGTGAATTAGAATATAATGATCGAAGTGTGATTTGGTCAATTGGTTGTATATTATATGAAATGATTTGTAAGAAATTAGCATTTAATGAAGATAGGAATATGTTTAAAACTCTAGTAAATATATTATTTTGCAAATATAATAGAGAGTTAATAAAAGATGGTATAATGAAAGAAATGATTGATAGAATGTTAAAAGTGAGAAATGAAGATAGATTGAGTTTAAAAGAATTGAGAAAAGAAATGATAAAGATGAGTGAAATGTTGAAAGATGATGATAATAATTTAGTGATATTAAGAGAAAGAAAAGAGATGTTATTGAATAATGATTTAGAATTAGAAATATCAAGATTTAATGTTTTATCAGACTATTGTTTCGAATATAACAAATATGAAAGTATAAAGAATTGTTATTATTTTAATAGATATTCGAGATGATTTAATAGAATGTTACAATCGTAAAGCTAATGATAGAGTATTATCAGTGTTATTAATGATGAAATTGTACAATGCGGATAAATCAATAAAAGATAAAATGATGTTTGCAGTAAATCACAAATGTGAAGAAAAATGTAATTTAGATGAGAAGATATTTGGGATAGAAATTTATAGAAGTGATAAAGAAAGATTAAAAATATGTGATGGATGTGTTTGTGTTTGTGAAGAAGGAATTGAATATTTATTTAAAATATTGAAGTTGATTAATCCAAGAAAAATAAGGTTTGATGATATTAGAATCCCAATTCAGAATCAACTATTATTTGGATCATTATTTTCTGATTTATCCAACCTTCAAATATTATGTTTACATTCATGTAATCTTACATGTGATTTCATTGAATCATTTGTTAAATCAATTCAGTTGATTAAATTAGAATATATTCATATTTATTGTATTTATTATTATATCATTATATATTTAATTTCAAAATAGTTAATCCAATTGGTTCAAAAGGCATCAAATTATTGCTTCCATATCTACATCTATTGATTAATAGAAACAATGAATTGTATCTTAATGGATTATATTTAGATGATGAATCAATGATATTATTATCGAAAGAAATATCAAAATATCCAAATGTTAAGAAGATCGATATTAAAAACAATTGTATTATAAGCTCAGCTGGGTTAAAGTGTTTATTCTCCAAGTTTCCAATTTCAAAAATCAAATTTGATTTTAACGAAAGAATAGATTTATTAATAGATAAAGACATTCCCGAATTGATTAACTATGTAATATATTATGGTGTGATGTATTTGAATGATTTATGTATTGATGATGATTTTTTCCAGTCGTTTGTATCATTAAGATTAAATGAATTTAAAGAAATGAAAAAGTTAGATTTGAGAAGTATAATTTGTTATTTTTCTATAATTTAGATAATAAACTGTCATACAAAAGTGTAGAAATACTGATAAACAATTTATCTTCATTTCCAATACTTAGAAGAGTTGAATTAGATATAAATGAAATAGGAGATTTAGGAATGAAAATATTAACTCCTCACTTACGATTACTAATAGATAGTAATAATGGAATATATTGTTCAAGTATAATAATTATTATGTAATATTAAATAGACATGGGATTATCTTCAACTGGATTAAAATATATATTAGATGGTTTAAAGAATATTAGTCGAAAAATCAGATTAGTTGATGTTAGTGATAATAAAATCGATTCAGATGGTGTAAAATATTTGATGAATTATATGGAAGAAAAAGATAATATAGAAAAATTAGGCATTTATAGTATATATTATTTTGTTATTTAATGTTACTGAAATAGACAATCCAATTAGTAATATCGGATTTAAATTATTATTAAAGAAAATAAATGTGATAATATATGATGATGAAATGAATTTGAGTAATATATCAATAGATGATGAAAGTGTGATACTATTAGGAAATGAAATAGATTCAGTTGAAGAATGTAAAATAATATATTTAAATGGAAACAATATTCACATGAATGGATTAAAATTCATATGTTCCAAATCATTAGAAAAAGAAGAATATCCATTTATTGAAATAAATAATTCATTATGGAGAAATGAAGAACTGGAGTATTATTTGAATTATTGTATAAAAAAGAAAAGAATAGATTATAGAATCTATGATTTTTCTAGTATTTGATTATAATTTTTAATGAAATAGATTTAAGCGTGAATGATTCTCATATCTCATTAATTAAAGATATAAATTATGAAGAACTTGATTTGTCAAATAACAAAATCAGTATAAAAGGATTTAAAGACTTAACAGATTCTTTACCAAATGATGTTCTTTATATTTCAATTTATAATAATGAAATTAGTGATGAAGGAATGGAAATAATATGTAAAAATTTCGACATATTTGTTAAATATCCATTATCCTTATATCTCTCCAGTATTTTTATAATTTTATAATTTGAATAGATATTGGAATGAGTGAAAAAGGTTTGAAAATGTTAATAGAAAGATTAAAAGATTATATACCATTAAGAAAGATAGATATATCAAAAAATGAATTAAATGAAAGAGAATTGATGTTAATGAAAGAAAATGATAAAATATTTAAAGATTTAGATGAGTTATCAATAAGTTTAAAAGAAGATATAGATAAATCCGAAGTAAAATCATTCTTAGAAACATTTTCTTCAATTAGAATAATCAAATTAGATGGAATAAGTGAAGAAGAAAAGAAAGAATTATCAAAAGAATATGTGAATATTGAACAATATACAGAACATCAAGAACGAAAGATAACAGTTCGAGATGAATATGAAGAACATGATTTTTTAAAAGCCAGAAATGTAATTTCTTTTGATGTTACAAAGATAAGAGAATTACAAAAACTTGCAAATGATTTAAAAAATGGAGTTGTATTTGGAAGAAAAATGAAACATATGAGAGAATAAACATATAAAATCATTTGCTTCCAAATAATATATCCAAATTATGTGAATTTTGCTAATAATATTGTTCATAATAATTCTTCTTCCTTCTGCGTTTATATTTTTTAATTAACGATAATTTTGTAGTTTTTTCACATAATCTACATATAGAATGTTCTTTTTTTCACATAATTAAGGTATAATACCATTGCTGTTATATAGTTTATAATAATTATTATACCTTAATTGAAATAATACATGCATGTTGTTTTACAAGAGTATCTTAGTGCAAAATATCTATACTCATCAATAAAAAGAAATATAAAAATTATTTTGATCAAGCATTAAGTTTGAATGAAATTGATAATATTTAACGTCTGAAATTTTATCCAATAGAATTCTTTTGCTCGAGCACATTTCTAGTTAAAGAAACTAATCAACGAAGAAAAGATGTCCGGTGAAAACAACAAAAACACTTTGCCATTAGCCTCTGAAGCTAATGCACACCAAGAATCAAAGTATATTAACAAATTATTTAACATGATTATAGCAAAGGATCTTCTACTAATAATCAAATCAAAAGAAAATCCGATGCTGTTCAAGATGCATTCAAATTTCCTCCAACTAAGAAAAGTAAACAAGATACAAGAATGGAGGAATCAAGTTCAGATCATGCTATGGAGGAATCAAGTTCAGATCATGCTATGGAGGAATCAAGTTCAGATCATGCTATGGAGGAATCAAGTTCAGATCATGCTATGGAAGAATCTAGTTCAGATCAAGATAATAGACCGCCTCATCTCAGAAAAAGAAAATAAACTTAGCTAAATTATGGATATGCAGAAAACGTGTAAAAATTGATAATAAATATCATAAGAAGATGTAATACGATTAGCTGGTGAGCAATGAGTTCGATTCTGCTTTTGATTTGGGATATTACATCAAACTAAAAATAAAATTGACGTGTTTGAAATAGTTAAATATTTCTAAACATCAATCTTAAGCTTTACAAGGATTTCGATATATTCTTTTTAAAATAATTAGTTATCCTCTATCATCATCGAAATAACATTCAAACATACAAAATAAACAATACAAAGAAAATTGTTGAAATTATTGTAAGTAATTACTCACTCAGACTTCTTTTGAACTACACCTACCTTCGCTGCTCGCAATACTCGATTGTTGAGCTTATAACCAATGCTAATAACTTGACCCACTCTATCTGCTTCAACCTTATCACTTGGCATATTAAACAATGCATCATGTATTTTAGGATCAAATACATCTCCAATTTCACAATATTTTATGATTTTGTTTGATTTCAATACACTATCTAAATCTTTTGAAATCAGCTTTATTCCATCTACAAATTGAATACAGTCCTATTTTATGAATATTATATTATATTATATTATATTATATTATATTATATTATATTATATTATATTATATTATACTCCTTCTATCTTCTTTGGTATGTTTAATAGAGCTAAATCAAAAGCATCAAACACTGGTAATAAATCTTTCACTAACGTTTTAACTCCATACAAACGAGCTTCACTTACATCATTCTTTGCTATTTTACGAGTATTCTCCATTTCAGCTAATAAACGAAGATTTTGATCTTTCATTCTTTTCAGCTAAATATAATAGCATAATAATAATATACATCATTTTCTAATTCGGTTACCTTATTTTTTAATTCAACTTTCTCAGCATCTTCTTCTTTCACTTCAGTTTCTTTTGATGCTTCTGTAGATGATTGATTTCCCTTACATTCACTATTTTCTACTTCATCAGCAAAACTTCGATAAAAGAATGAAGGAATAGTGTTAAACATTCTTGAATAGTGACTAAAGTAAACAGATTTACATCCATTCAATGCAGCATGATTAGTTCTGCATACTCTCGCAATCTAAACAATAAAAGATTAATAATACAGTTTTTATTGAAGAAAAATAATTCATTTAATTATTTGAAACGGATAGATATTTTGAAATTGTTTCATTTAATTATAGAAAAGCAATGATAATGAATTAACACCTCCAAAGAAATATGCTAAAAGCAAATAAAATAAACAAATTATTTCGTTTCTTCCAACATCAATTCTTTCATTTCTTCTTCTTCTTCTTCTACTAAAGGCTGTTGTTGTTTTTTAATTTCTTCATTACTCTTAGTTTCTGATTTTGGTTTTGGTGACCCTAAAGGTATAGTTATTTTCTGTAGATTTATATCAACAGATTTGTCACTATCACTATCACTTTCACTTTTTTCATCTTCTTTCTTATCAACATGTTGTTCTTCTTTTTTAATTTCTTCCTTTTTAATAATATTTTTATTCTTCTCTTTTATTTCTTCTCCTTCTTTTACTTTCTTTTTCTTAACTAATCTACCAATCTTATTACTCTTTACATCAAATAATATTTTTATCTTTCCTTGTGCTTTTTTATCTACATATACTTTTTTTAATAGTTCATTTGAATAACAATGAATTATATCTTTATGCTTTACCATCTATTTCAAATATTTAAAAAGAAATCAATACTATTTCTTTCATTTTTCTATGATTATTTTCATCATATTCTTTAGGTAATTCATTCAGTTTCATTTTCCCATCACTTATCTCTTTCGCTACTTTAAATGCATCTTTCCATTTCTGCAACGTTCTATTTGTATCCTATTTAATAATTAATTAATTAATTAGATAATTATATAAATACTGGATCAGATTTAGGTATTTGAAATCTGTATATTCTTTCATTTGCAATCTTTGCATCATCCCAATCATGATGTTTACTAAATGGATTTTCTACACGAAATCGTATTGTAAATGTGTTTATTCCTTCTAGCACTACTTCTCCTTTCAAATTAGATATTGGTATTGATTGTTTTTCATTAATGTACATATTGTGTGTTGAACATGGTAGCATTTTTTCAAATATTTTGAATGTTGGATTTGGATAGTTGTTATCTATACACATTTTGTATAATACACAATATCTCTCCTATGTTATACATTATAATATTTTATTATACTTGAAACTTGCCAAATACTCTTTTTCTTCCTTCTTTTAAAAGAGGCCCCTCAAATAAAACATTTGAAGGGAATTTCTGTTCCACTTCTTTCATATTCCTATAAAACTCAATATTATTAAAAGTGTATACATATATTGAGGAAATCCATTAAATACAGGCTGAGCTCCACAACAAAAATTCATAATTTTAAAAATATTAGCCGTTATTCAATTATTGAAAGTGTAGTTTTACAGTGTTTCTAAACAGTAGAAAATTATATAAACATGAGACTAATACTATGGAAGTATAGTTTTGTGATATATGTGATAATTTTTTCGTTACATGTTGACTTTGTGAAATCAAGAAAAACCGAACTTAACACTTCATCCCATAATTTAACAAATATTGTTAATCACAAAAGACCTAGACTGCACGAAAAAGAAGAAATGACAATTAATAAAGTGAAGGAAAGTAAGGATGTTAATTCTGATTCAGAATTATTGATTAATCAGGTAAAATCAGGAAATATGAATAAAGGCAAATCCCACAATTTAAAAAGAAAATTGATAAAGTCAACTCAGGAGAATGATAATATGCTATTTAGTGAAAATGAAAGTATAGATCCACTATATACTTGTTATTATCCTATCAGATACTTAAGATTAGAGTGTTCCCAAACAAATTACATTCTAGAACCAGTGTTTGATGATGAAGACGAATCTACATATATAGAATATTCTATAAATCTCAATGATAACAAATATATCAAAATAATCGATGAAAATAAAGGAAAAATATCAATTAGTCAGTTTGAAGTACAACCATTATCATTTATACAAATTACATGTTCTTATAAGGAAAATGAAGTGAATAAAACACTATTAGATGAATTAGAACTCAGTACAAACACAACCACATTTAACCTATTAATTGAAATTTTGTACAGTACAATTCCAACGGATATATTTCCATTACAAATTCCAAAATATTTTGTAGCTGATAAGATAGTAAATGATCCATTTATATACGGTGTATTTTTCCCATTTTCAATTCCCAAAATCCCACTCACTGTAATAAAGACATTGAAACATTCCACTTATTATTATGTTACAGATATTTTACAAACTACAATGATAATTGACCAATCAAAATACAAAGAAAATTATGGTGTTGCTGATTTTACATCCAAAATTTTGATTAAGACAATAAATGAACCAGAAACGGATATTTCAATTGTTACATTTATTATTAATACTTATACGATTGAAAGAGAATATTCATATCTCATTTATAACTATAACAACAGCAATAATAATAATAATAATATCACATATATAAACCAATATAATATCACATTATCATTTGAATTTATTTCGTTGTTAAACATAAGTGATTTACAGTTTATCAGTTATTTTGAAGATGTGATATATAATAAATATTTCAAACAATTTCTATTGGATAATAATAATAATAATACGATTGTAGATTGTTCATATAGTGAGAATAGTATGAATAACAGTTTTCCTCATTATACATTGAAATTTGAAGTTTCAATCACTCCAATTATCAGAAATGAAACTGTAGAGAATAATAATTATAATTCAACAAGAAGAGTATTACAAAAGAAAGAAAAAGAAGAAGAAAAGTTGATAAATCAACCAATCTTCCAATTACAATTAATCATTCAATCAATTCAATCAAATTTAACATTAAAAGACAAGAATAATCTGATTTTTCTCAACGCATTTCATTCAGATTATAAAATAACTGAAATTCCGATATTTAATAACAATGAAAATGATAATGAAGAAGATCAAACCGAGTTTGAAGAAACACCAATACAATCATCATCCAATAGTAAGAAAGTGAATGTAGTAGCAATTTTAATACCAACAATTTTAGTAATAATAATTGTTATTATTGCAGCAGTAGTTATTTGGTATTTTTATTATTATAAGAGAAATAAATCTGATAAATCTCAAGAAATGAACTTATTTGGAGTATATATATATATTCTTTATTGATATAGACATTTTCAAGTGTTTTTGATAGACATAAATCTTCAAAAGTGAGTGGTGATTATGATCCATATATTAAAGACAAAGTATTACATGAAGGATATTTGTGGAAAGAAGGGAGAAATAGAATTGCATATAAGTTTCAAGTATTTTTATATTATTATTATTATTATTTTATAGAGAAGATATGTAGTCATATATAAAGAACCAGCAATAATGAGAGTATATGAATCAATGTGTCCAAGTTTCTATGGAAATGTTTATATTCATGAAAAACAATCAATTCCAATGGAATGTTTTCGATGTGTAGAAAGAGAAAGTCAAATTCAGTTTATGTGTCGATTTGCAGTACAAAACGCACAGAAGAAACAAATGTCAGTTCCTGAACAAAATGGAATTTGTGAAGAAAGAATATTTCGATTTAAAAACAACGATACAAATATAGAAACAGCAATAAAACAAACAGAAGAATGGATTCAAATACTTCGAGAATTTGAAAAACAAAATATTAGACCCAAACCAATTCAAGTTTGGTATGACAATCAAACATTAAAGAGAGATGTTGAAGAAAATAATAAGTTATTACCAGTTTCTACTCGTATATATTATTATTATCTATATTATATTTAGCAACATCAAAGCATAGTAGTGGAAGCGGTAATATAAGAGTATCTTCAGCAATAGCTTCAGCTTCAAGACGCAAAAGAGCCTTAGAGATAAAAAGACAATTACGAACTCCTCAAAGATTAGGACTGGCTTCCAATACTTTAGTTTCTACAAGAGGATCAGTTGGTTGTGAAATTGAATTAAACCAATTGCAAGATTATGATAGTGATACTTTTCGAACACCCAAATATTCTTCAATTACTCATGGAGGAAGAAATAGTGAATTGACGCTTCATGATTTACCTAATAATAATAATAATAATAGAATAAATAATCATTTTATATCTCCTACTCGATTATTTCAAAATAGAAGAAATAAGAGTAAAAACAATAACAACAATTTGAAGACAAAGAATAGTTTAAGTGGAACAAGTAGCGAAGAAGATAATAATGATAATGATAATTATAGAAAGAAAGGATTAAGTGAAGGAGATAAATCAATATTACATCCATTTCTCCTGAAGAATCGAAATATCAATTTACCACCAATTGCTCCATTAAAAACGCCAATTCCAACATTACAACAACAACAACAACAAATTCAAACAGAAAGAGATGTTGTGTATAGTTCAACAAAAAGTTCTCAATTAGTAAGTCGAAAACAAACACGAGATTATGAAGATAATGGTAAAATTGATTTAGATGATGATGATGGTGGTATAAGTGAGAAGTGATGTAATATATCTGCATATATGTATAGGATATAATATAATTTAAAATATTTAAATACATTTTATATGATTATAATATAATCATGATTGTTTTTATTTATATTATAAAAAATATAATATTAATAATTAAATATCTTCTTTCATAAGTCTTTGATAAAGTGCTACTACTGGTAATAACATTATCATTAGTTCTGACAAGAATAACATTATTTGTTCATGTAAGCTTAGTAAAAGTATCCAAGAATATTTTACTTTATTCTTTCTACAATAATTCAAATAGTATTTCATTTCTTCATTTGTCCATAATGAACATTTCATTTCTATTAAGGGATAATATTTATTTTTTAATGATTTTGAACAGATTGATTTTATCCCTTTCATTCTTATGTTATTCTCTTTTAGATTTATTGTTTTACATCTCCCACTATGATGTATTTCTTTTGTTAATAATAAAGCACTTTCATCATCTATTGATATTTTACTCAAGTTTATCTCATTATCATCATTTATTAACAAATCAAAATTCTTCAATAACAATCTAAATCCAACATTACCAATTGGATTATCTATTAAACACATAATTAAAACAAAATATATATACTGTGAATGGATAATCTTTCAATATTATCATTTTCTTCTAGATATTTCATCAGATATTCTACTCCAATTGAATCAATATTATTTTCACTTACATTCAGTTTTATATCTTCATCAGTATTCTTTAAACCATCTAATACATATTTTAGCCCAATTGAAGATAATCCCATGTCTATTATATTACAAACGATTATTATTATACTTGAAAAATCAAGTGAATTATCATCATCTTTGAGTATATATAAATGGGAAGATAATATTTTCATTCCTTCATCTCCTATCAAGTTTCCATTCAATTGAATGTGATAAATACACCAGAATGAACACAGATTGTTAATCAGTACTTCCATACTTTTATCTGTCAATTTATTATCTAAATAAAACAATAATATTATACTATTATACTACTCAAATCTAACTTTTCTATTCCTCTCAACTCATTCAATCTTAAAGAGATGAATGATTTTAAAATATTATCATCTATTTCTGAATTACTCAAATTTAAGTAATTATGATCTTTGATGTATTCTACTAATTCGGGAATGTCTTTGTCTATCAGTAATTCTTTACTTTCATTAAAATCAAAGTCTATTTTGGAATAGGAAATTGGGAAAACAAGGATTTTAATCCTTTCGAATAAACATTATTACATCTAATATCGATTTTCTTAACATTTGGATATTTATATAATTCTGATGATAATAACATCATTGATTCATCATTCAAATTCATTCCAGTTAGATATAATTCATTTCTATTGTTAATTAATAAATGTAAATATGGAAGCAATATTTTCAAACCGTTTTCACCTATCGCATTACCTATTTCAATATAATATAAGAAATATAAATACAGCGAAGATCTATATATTTCACTTTCATATATGGAATTGCACTTATCAAGGATTCAATGAAATAACTACTTAAATTGCAGGATATTAAATATAATTCTTGTAGATTTGGTATTTCAGATAATAATGATACAAATAATGGTTGATATTGGCTTGGAATATTAAATCCATAATCACCTAAAGAAATAATAACAATATCAATTATACCAAATCTCAATTTTGTTGGATTAATCAATTTCAATATTCTGAAGAAATAATCCATTCCTTCTTCACAAATACATACACATCCTATGTCAATTTTGATTATTTCTTTATCACATCTGACTTTATAAATATTAAATATCTTTTCATCTAAATAACAACCTCTATTATCTTTACATTTATGACCAATCTGAAATTTCACTTTATCTTTTATTGAATTATCTCCTTTACATACTTTCATCATCAACAATATTGACATGATTCTTTCATCTGCTTTTCTATTGTATAATCTTATCAAATATTCTTGAATTTCTATTCAATAATATTACTAACACATTATATATACTTTCTCTTTTGTTCAGCTCCACATAATATTTTGATTTAAAAGTTACAATTGGGCACATTACTATCACATAATCATTATTGCACACTATTTCCTTTCTTTCTTCACATATCATCACATTATCTTCTTCATCTTTTAATTTTTTATTCATCTTTATCATTTCTTTTCTTAACTCAAGTTAAACTCAATCTATCTTCATTTTTCACTATTAACATTCTGAATATCATCTCTTTCATCAATTCATCACATTCTACATCAATACTAAATTCACCTCTCACAATATTATCTTTGGTTTTATCCATATTATTATCTTCATTAAATGCTAATTTCTTACAAATCATTTCATACAATATACAACCAATTGACCAAATCATACTTCGATCATTATATTCTAATCCACTCAACTCTTCTGGGACTTTTGAAGCAGATATCATACACTCTCAATTCATCTTTTTTTCTCAACATATTCAAGAATAAATCACATAACTTTATTTCATCATAATTATCATATATTACATTACTACTCTTCAAATTATCAACTACTATACCATTTTCATTTAATATCATCATAAGATTACATAATCCACATATCACACTACAGATTTCAGCATTGGATATTCTCTCACTCTTAATAATCTCTTCTAAATCTCTCATATAGTACATTCTTTCTAACACAATCATATTATATCCGAGCATTTGAACATCTAATGGATAACATAAAAAGGAGCAATAATCTGACAACAAGCTGTTATTTTCACTAAATTTTTGGATTTTAGTATCATCTATACAACATGCATTCAAGATTTTTATCATTCTATTATCACTTTCATGTTCTACAACAAGATCAACTTCATTTACGCTCTTTTCGTTTCTTTCTTTTATCTATCAAAATTACAATCAAATAATACTTTCATATCACATAATAATAGTGATTTTAATATTTTATCTATCAATTTCATTTTTGTAACGGATTAGTTATTTATAAATATTTTATCGTTTCATTATCTTTATTTTTTATTTTTTCATTCTTATAAACAAACACAAATATATATAACTATTAGTAAAATGTCATACAGTACATCATTTTCAATTTTTAAACTTTATCACTCCAACTTTTCAATTTCATTGTTCCATTCTTACTCAAATTCAAATGCATTTTATGAACCAAATCAAATAATACTGGCTCATGACCAATTCCTTTACTACAACAATCTTTCTCAGCCATATTGTAATATTCTAACAATTGTTCTTTATACTCAGGATGAGCACAATGGCTGATGATTTCTTTTGCTCTCTGTCGTGGACCTAAACCTCGACAATCAGCTACACCTTGTTCAGTGACGATTACATCTAAATCATGCTCTGTATGGTCAATATGAGAACACATTGGAACTATACAACTGATACCATGAGGATCATTCTTAGATTTTCGTACTGACGGAGTATGCATTATTGATAGATAAGAATTACGTAAGAAATCACCTGAACCTCCTAAACCATTTACCATTCGAGTTCCACCTATTAAACTACTGTTTGCATGAGCATAGATATCTACTTCTAATGGAGTATTCATTGCTATTACTCCTAGTCTTCGAACACATTCAGCATGGTTAGCTATTGCTTGAGGTCTTAAGATTATTTTCTTTTCATATTTTGGTAAATTCGCATAGAATCTTTCGAATCCTTTTGGAGATAAGGATAAAGATACTGCTGAAGCACAGTCTAATTTTCCACAATCGAATAAATCTAACATTGTATCTTGTAACACTTCTGTCCATACACTTAAATGTTCAAATGGAGATGATGCCAAACCAGCAGTTACAGCATTAGCAATGTTTCCTACACCTGATTGTAATGGTAATAAATTCTTAGGTAATCTTCCAGCTTTTACTTCTGTATTGAAGAAATCAATAATATGACCAGCAATTGTCTTTGAATCATTATCAATTGCACTAAATCCTCTACCGTTATCAGGCATATTGGATTCTACAATTGCTACAATCTTATCACTTTCTATGTATTGATAAGCTGATCCAATTCTGTCATCTACTCTGGAGATTAAGAATGGTTTACGGTGTGGTGGACGGACAGTACAGTCTACATCATGCATACCTTCTAATACTGGTAATTTAGTGTTTACTTCAATGATAATCTTATCAGCAACTTTGCACATTTCAGGTGTTGCTCCAACTCCAGTACCTAAGACTAAACCACCGTCTTTGTTGATTTTTGTACATTCGATTATTGCAAAATCTAATTTACCAGGATTTGTCTGGTTTCTGGTGGTATAGAATCCATATTCTAAATTTTGACCAAACATGGATAAGTGAGTATCACCAAAATCGATTTGTCCTTTATTTATACTTTTGGCAATAGCTTTACCTGTTTGATATGGCCATCTTCTTTTAATCATTCCTAATTCGGCCCAACGGTTTTCTGTTTCAGCTCCCATTGAAGCACCACAGAATAAGTCAAATTGCATTTTTTCACCAGTCTTTTGTACATGATCAGCTAAAGTAACTGGAATTATCTTAGGATAACCAGCTGGTGTAAAACCAGACCAACCAATACTCATTCCACTTTTAAGAAACTTGATAGCTTCTTCTGGTTTCATGATCTTCTTAACGTAAGAAGGTTTCAATACTCTTTGTAACATAGCAGACGACATACTAATCTATTAGTTTAAAAATGTTATAATTATATTTATATTTCATACTTAAGAAAAAAATGCAAAATGAGGTTTTGAATGAAAGATATGCTTGAGTAATTCAAGTTTTAGAATATTCTAAATTCCATTTTTGAAAATATGATAGAGAAACCACCTATAATTCATGAATTTAAGAAAGAAAGAAGGTTTAGACTGTCAGTTCTATCTGGACCTCTAAAAGTTTTTTCTTATGGAGTTTGTGTTTGTATTTTTTTGATCTAGTTATTTAACAATAGTTTTGGGAGTGTATTGTGTGTTGTTTGCACCATTTGATGAAAAAATGATAGGAAATAATGCTTTTACTCCAGTATTTATTTGGTTTAATAAATATATTATATATATAGATAAGAAAGTATTATTATAGAACTAGAAATAATTTATTTGATGTTCCTGATGTTATAACTAAGAAAGACATAGATAGTTTATAAGTTTTTATTTATAACCTGAATAATTTAAGTTTTGTTATGTTTTTGAATTTAACTTAAGTTATATTTGTTATAACAACAATAAATCTTCACAAAAGTAGAGAATTTGATGATTTTTATATTACATTGTCAAGTTAATATGGTTTTAAAAGAAGATACTTAGAGAATCATAATTGCGAAAAATTGAAACATTTCGATTGTTATTAACAATGTTAGACATTTTTTTGAATGTTGGTTTATGAAAATATTTTTCATACCCCACAATTATAAAATGTTCAATTGTTGCAAGAAACATGTTAATTCGTATTTTTATTACTCCATAAAATGACTTACTAGGAGAATAGCTGGGAACTATGATAATTCGAATTTTATTTCAAAGATGTGCTTTAATTACGTAAAGCCTTTGTAAGTAGTTGGAAGTAAAAGACCTCTTGAATTTTATGATCTACCATTATTACCGTATAATACAGTATGATAAAAATCTAGCAAAAATACCGATTGTAAGAATTTAAAGCTTCAGTTCAAAGATAGTTGGGAAAAAGAAATACACAAAAAGAAGCCATCATTGATAAAAGCCTTATGGAATGCTTATAAAAAGAGTTTTCTAATTGCTTTATTTTTAAAATTGATTCAAGACAGTTTACAATTTGCATCTCCAGTGTTATTGAATGAAATGATCAATTATATGAATGATAGCAAAGCTGATATCAGTACAGGATTAATAATCAGTTTTTTATTCTTCATAACAACAATAATTCGTAATTTCTGTTTAACCAGTTATTTTTTCAATCAATATCGGTTTGGTATGTCATTAAGATCATCAGTAATAACAGCAGTGTATGAGAAATCATTAAAACTGAGCAATAAATCAAGATCAAAATAATAGTAGCAATGATTTTGCTATGGTTTCAATTGAGTTGGGCAGTATTTGGTGGTGTTAGTGTATTGTTGATAATTATTCCATTTTCTTCACTATTGGCAAAGAAACTACAACATTATCAAGTATATATCCATTATTATTATTATTATTGTATTTATAGAGTTTAATAATGGAAGTGAAAGATGAAAGAATTAAAAAGATAAATGAAATGTTAAATGGAATAAAAATCATCAAATTATAAGTATGGGAGAATAATTTTATCAATTTAATCAGTAAATTAAGAAAGAGTGAATTAGGTCATTTATTTTATTATTGGATATGTGATAGTTTGACAGGTGGATTTTGGACATTTTCACCACTGTTGGTGTCAATATCATCATTTAGTTTGTATGTGTTATTAGGTAATCAATTAACAGTAGCTAAAGCATTTACTAGTTTGTCATTATTCAATCTGATCCAATTTCCAATGCTTTCATTTCCTCAAGTGATAAATGAAATTGCTGAAGCATTGGTTTCAGTTAGAAGAATTCAAAAATTCTTAGAATCTGAGGAAATCATCCCAATAAGTGAATCAATCAACAATTCTAAACCATCAATTCATATAAACAATGGAAATTTTGAATGGGAAAGAAGTGAAGAAAGTCTAGAAAGATCTTCAATAAGTCCATCTTCTCCAAGAGAAGCAATAGTATTACAAAATATCAATTTCAAAGTAGAAAAAAGTGAAATAATTACAATAGTTGGTTCAGTTGGAAGTGGTAAAAGTTCATTTTTACAAACATTATTAGGAGATATAAAACTGATTGATGGAAGTATAAATTATAATGGAAAGATTGCTTATTCATCACAAACTCCGTTTATTCAAAATGCTTCACTAAGAGACTAATATATTATTTGGAAAAGAGTTAAATGAATCAAAATATAAAGAAGTATTATACAATTGTGCTTTAATTCCAGATTTAGAAATCTTACCGAATGGTGATTTAAGTGAAATAGGAGAGAAAGGAATCAATTTAAGTGGTGGTCAAAGAGCAAGAATCAGTTTATCCAGAGCATTATACAGTGATAGTGATATTTATTTATTAGATGATATATTAAGTGCAGTAGATGTTCATGTTGGTAAACACATATTCAAGAATGCGATAAAGAAAGGGTTGAATAATAAAATAGTATTATTAGTGACAAATGCTGTTGAATATTTGAATGAAATTGATCGAACTGTTGTATTAAGTGAAAATTGAATAGTTGCTGAAGGAAAATATGAAGAAGTGAAAGTAGTAATAGTGAAATGTTATTAAAAATAAAAGATATAAATGAAATAGAAATAGCTAAAGAAACAAAGGATAATCAAAATGACTTAATAACAACAGAAGAAAAACAAATAGGAAAAGCCAGTTGGAATGTTTATATAACGTATATGAAAGCCTTGTTGTGGAAATTGGTTTTTGTTTATAGTAATTATAATTTTATATGTCATATTCCAAGTTACTACATTTATTGGCAATTTTATACTTTCGGATTGGTCATCAGATGTAGAGAATGTAATACATAAACATAGTACATTGTATTATTTCATAATATAGTTGGTATTACAAATAATTACAGGAATATTTTCATTAGCCAGCGTTTTTGCATTAGAATATAGATCATTATTTGGAGCAAGAGTATATTATATTATTATGTTATTATGAAATAGAAATTACATTCCCAATTATTAGAAAATATAATCTATTGTCCAATGTCATTCTATGATACAACTCCAATGGGAAGAATACTAAATCGTTTTAGTAGAGAAATAGATACAATTGACCAAACATTACCTTCAACATTTGATAGTTATTTTGAAGCTTTAGGACAAGTTGTATTAATAATAATCGTAATTATATATGCAACTCCTTGGTTTATATTAGTGATTATTCCTATTTATATAGCTTATTATTATACACAGAATTATTATTTGATGAGTTCAAGAGAGATTAAGAGATTAGAATCAATAAGCAATTCTCCAATATATTCTTATTTTTCTGAGACTTTAACAGGAGTATCAACAATAAGAGTTTATAGACATCTATCTAGGTTTATCAAAGAGAATGAGAGAAGATTAAATAACAATCTAAGTGCTTATTTTGTTACATTTTTCAGCAAATTGTTGGTTACAACTTCGATTAAAGATGATTGGTTCTTTTATTCTATTATTTGCTTCTTTATTAGCTGTATTTAAACATGGAGATGCTGATTTTACGAAAATAGCTGCTTTATCATTATCCTATGCAATAAAAGTATTAGATTCGTTAGATTGGGTAGTTAGATTAGCAAGTACAATAGAAATGAATATAGTATCAGTGGAAAGAGTGAATGAATATATAAATATAGAAAAAGAATGTAATGGTGATGAAAAATATGAAAAGATCGAAAATTGGCCAAATAAAGGTGAAATAGATATAAACAAATTAAAAATGAGATATAGATGTGAATTAGAACCAGTATTAAAGAATATAAGTTGTCATATAGAAGGTGAAGATAAGATAGGTATAGTTGGAAGAACAGGAAGTGGTAAAAGTTCTTTGTTATTAGCTTTATTAAGAATAGTTGATTATGAAGAAGGTGAAATAAAGATTGACAATATAAATATCAAAGAAATCCCAATTCATTATTTGAGAGAAGAAATCTCCGTAATTCCTCAAGAACCAATCTTATTTAGTGGAACAATAAGAGATAATATAGATCCATTTCGAAAATATGATGATGTTGAAATATGGAATATTTTAGAAAGTTGTCATATAAAAGAGTTAATTAATGAAATGGGTGGATTAGAAAGTGAAGTGTTAGAAAAAGGAAGTAATTTTAGTTTAGGTCAACAACAACTATTATGTATAGCAAGAGCAATGATAAGAAAATGTAAGATAATAGTAATGGATGAAGCTACTTCTTCAATTGATATAAAAACCGATAGTTTAATCCAAGATACAATAACGAATTATTTCAAAGATAGAACAGTATTAACAGTTGCTCATCGAATAAATACAATCTTAGAAAGTGATAAAGTGATGGTGATGGAGAGTGGTGAATTGAAAGAATATGATAATCCTAAAAAGTTGGAAGAGAATGTTGATAGTTTATATCATAAGTTAGTTGAACAATACAATAAAAAATCATTAAATTAATTATTTATTGATTTTGAAATTCCTTTATTACTACTGAATACAGTCCATTTACTTACTGATAGCTATTTTACCTTCCTTTAACATAGATTTTGTGATAATTTCATTATTTTGAAAAACTAATAATTATCATTCTAAATATCATTATCAAATTTACTACTGCTTTGAAAATTGAGAAAAAAGTACAAGAAGTGTTTTTTATCGTATTCTAAACAGTGATTCCAATATATATGCTAACATCTAATATTTAAATAATTCGATTGTCAATCTAATTATTTTGATAAATCAGAAAATCACATTTTTCAAAATAAAATAAAATGCGGTTCGAACAGATTAAGATTTAAATTATCAAGCCTAAGTTTGTAATTTTTCAAAAAATGATTGTGTACACACTTTTATATCCACAATTATGATTTGAAAACAATGAATACACTATCAGCATGGTTAACTAATTACAATTATGATGTATATAGACTGCTTTCTATACATTTTAAAATAGTCGATGAGTGCTAGATTTTATAAGGATAGAATATATAGAATTAAAAATTTAGACGAAAACTCAAATGAATTATTGAAAATAATTGATGTAAGTGAGTTTGATCCAAAAATAGTATACGAAACAGCATGTGATATGAAAAAAGTAAGTGATTTTACTATAGATAGTATAATGAAGTACAAAATTATAGAAATTAATAACAAAGTTATGTATAGAGTAATGAATGAGTGTGAAACTAATTTAGACGAAATAGATACTAATAAATATTCTAGTGAAAAAGACCCTTATATAGTATTAAATGGAATATTGATGGTATTAAAATGTTTAGATGAAAATGGAATGATTCATAGTAATTTAAAACCCTCCAATATCTTTGTTAATGATAATAGTGAAGTGATTGTAAATGATTATTGTAATAACTTGTTGTATAAAGGAAGAGAAGAAAAGAAACCATTAAGAAAAGAAGAAGATATTTGTTATGTTTGTATTGATGAATTACTAAGAAAAGAGTTGGATATAAGTAGTGATATTTGGAATTTTGGATTATTGTTTTATTATGTAGTAAGTGGAAAATATCCTTTTGTTAGTTCAAACATGTTTGAAACAATGAAAAACATTTGTGAAGTGAAAATTATTCCACTAGAAGGTGAATATAGTAATGAATTAAACTCATTTTTAAGAAAAATATTATGCAAAGAAAAGAAAGATCGTTTAAAATTGAATGAAATAATTTCTGAATTGAAAAGTATATAATAGTAAAATATCATAAATAGAATTAAATGAAGCACAACTTCCAGTCATTCCATTTGAAGTTGAATATGTTAAGAAAGTTGCTTCATTTTCTGCATGGATGAATAACCATAGATATGAAGTAGTATATATATAAATATTTATTTATTGCATTAGTTATCAAATAATGTTATTGATGATAGAATTTGTTTTATTCATGATACAAATGATGATTCAAATAGATTATTAAAAGTTTTGCTAGTGAAAGAGTTAGATTCAAAAGTAGTTGATCAAGTTGTGTCAGAAATGAATAGAATGAATAATCTGAATATAGATGGTTTAATGAAATACAAAGTGATAGAAAGAGATGAAAATTGTTTATATCGAATAATGAATGAATATAAGATTCATTTAGATGTGATTAATCCTATTGGAATATTTTAAAGAGAATGATCCATTTATATGAGATATTGGAATGGAATATTGATGGTATTAAAGAGTTTAAATGAAAATGGAACAATTCACAGTGATTTAAAACCATCTAATATCTTTTTGAATAAAGAAAATGAAGTGATTTTGAGTGATTATTGTAATAATTTGCTATACAAAGGAAGAGAAAAAAAGAAACAATTAGGAAGAGAGAAAGATATATGTTTTGTTTGTTATGATGAATTATTAGGAAAAGAATTAGATATTTCAAGTGATATTTGGAATTTTGGCTTAATATTTTATTATATTGTGAGTGGAAAATATCCATTTGTTGGATCAAACTATGTTAGAAACTAATGAAAACATTAGATGAACATGAAATTTATTCCATTAGAAGGAGAGTATGAAGAAGAATTAAACTCATTTTTAGATGAAATATACAATTTTTATACATCTTCAGTATTTTTCTGTTGTTGTAGGAGTTAGATATATATGTGAAAACTTTAGTGCAATACCAAGTGAAAGAACTAGATTGCCAATAACGAAATAAGTGATGATGGAGGACTGACATTATTAAATTATATAAACAACTGCAAAGAATTAAAGAAAATATGGTTTGAACAAAATAATATGCTTGATTATAAAGGTTTTAAAAAAAGAATGAAAGAAATTCATCCTAATAAACAGCTATTAATAGATAAGTATAACGATTGAATTTGTTATTTTCTTCTGTTTTTGAGAATTATAACATAAACATATTATTTCTAGGTACATTTAACTGAGAATAACAACTTCGTTGATTATCTCTTTCTAAATACAAAAATAATTGTCATTTCTATTGTTATTCGTTTAAAATATTGGCATTAGTGTATTAATTGCATATAATACTTTAAAATGCTATAAATTATACCAATATCCTATAATATCACCTCCAAATATTCAAATTTAAAATTGTGTAATTTACAAAATACTTATTCCTATATAAGTGTAATTGACAAACAGCAGTTTGATTTTTGTTTTTTTAAATCTGCTACTTCATTCATTGAATCTTTTTAAATTAAACAAAGTTAATAAATACAGTTTGTTAGGAAAGTTTGAATTGTCAAAGTAATTCATTAGTTGATAGAATTAAATGACAGTAAGTCTTTGAGTTTATGATTTAAATAGAGTGAAATAATGAATAGTGATTATAAAGTAGTTCTGGAACATATTTTAAAAGAAGTGAACAGCAGTGAGGCTCTAATCGAAAAATGCCAACAAGTCGTAGAAAAAGTCGTTTTATATCGATCAACACTATCGCTAGGTAAGGAAGAAAATCGAGTATATATTTAATCTACTAATATAAATAGGTACCAGTGATAGAAAATAGATTAATTGCAGTATATACAGTATTTATAAGTCAATTAATGCTAAATGATGAGAAGATTCAAACATCGTATATTAAATATCCTGCATTAATAAAACCAACAGGAATAAGGTATATATATATTTTATAATCTTATTTTCTTCTTAGTTTTACTCAATTTTTAGAAGTTTTAACAACATTAGTGGAAAGATTAAACCTAAATAAAGGAATCATAACAAATTTAAACCATTATTTAAACACATTACAGTCAATCGAATCATTTTATGTGAGATTCGAGCAGATCTGGAAATATTTAATGGATAATATCTCATTAAGTGAAGAACCACCTATTAATACCAATGATTTAAAAATGAACAGTAAAATAATGATTTGGAGTATATTTCTATTACAATGGAATATTGAAAGTGGAAATTCATTGGAAGAAATATTCTGTATTTTATTATCAACAATAGAGTTTGTATATGAAAACTCAATCTTGTGGAAAAGTATAATTATATATAATTTATAATATATATAGAAGGTGAAGCATATAAAAGAAATGATTTCTTCAAAATAGTAGGAATTGAATCAAAAGATTTACCAAATATAACAATATACAACAACAAATGTAATAATACCTCAAGCTTCATTCAAGCCTTAATGAAAGAAAATGTATTAATAGGAAATGGTAGTGAAAAAGATATGAAATCATTGTCGAATATGTTTGTAACAAATTTAAATGAGAATACAGAAAGAATTATTAATTATTATAATGAAAACCATTTAAAGAGTATCTACGATATAGATGGGTTAATGCTTTTGAAGAAAGATAATAATAATTATATTAACATATATACGCCTATTCCTAATCCATTAACATCATCATCATCAATCAATAATAACAGTAGAAATAACAGCTTACATAAAGAAAGTCCATATAGAAGTTTAAATTTTGATTTTTCTAATTCTTCTACTCAATTAATTACACCGATTTCTCCATCTTTTTCATTTGGTCATACACCAACACCATCTGATTTTAAATCAATGTCTTTACCTCAACAACAACAACAACAATCAAATAATGGTAATAAATATAACCAATTACAGCAATTACAACAACAAGGAAGTGGAATAAATGAAAGAGTTGAATTCCCCAATATAATAGAAACACCTATTCTAGGATCTATTTCGCTAAGTAAATTATTAAATATTTTAGATGAAATTCCACTATCAGGAAGTAAAGAATTCAATGATTATTTAAATGACGCTGGTGAAAGTGAGAATATAAATGCTCATCGACGAATTGAAACAATCATTAGTTTAATCAATAATGAAATAATAAAATGTTTTAAAAGTCAGAATATTTTGATAGAAAAATCACGAAAAGCTTATGAATATGGTTTGAGACTGTATTATCACTCCTGTAGCAAGATATTTCGAATGGAAAGAGATAGAGTGAGAGATGTTAACAAGTTTCTAAGTTTAGTAAAAAATGATAATTTTCATCGTAGTTTAATAACAATATGGTATATATATAATTATTATATATAAATAGTATGGAAGTAATATTTCATCATTATAATCTACAAGAATTAATGTTTCCACGTATTTTAGAATACTTATCAATCGATGCATCTGATTTTATCAAGTTAATGGATACATTTAATAACAGTGAGCCATCTTTGCCAAGAACAACTATTCAGCATATAGTAGAAATAGAAGAAAAATGTTTACAGATAGAAATATGGAAAGAAAATACTACAGTATATAAGAATATAAAGACAGTTTTATGTTATAAAAGAAATCCAGTATAATCTATATATATATATATATATTATTATTATTATTATATTATTAAAATAGCTATCATGTGATCCACTACCTTCACATATAATTACATCAATTGATTTATTAATTCGAAAAATCATCACTTATGCTCATCGAAGACTGAATTCAATATACCAATACTTAAAAATCAAAAGAAATATATTTGCTGAAATCTGGAGTACTTTCTATCACATATTTCAAAATAAAATTGAATTATTTCGTAACCGTCATATGGATACTATTTTAATTTGTTGTATTTTTGCTGTAGGAAAGAAATTAGACAGAGATAATACTTCTATGGATAATATATGTAATATATACAGAAAAATTCATAAAAGAGAAGGAACCAAGCTTTTGGCTTGTATAGAATTAGATAATGAGAATAACAATGGTGATATAATCAAATTTTACAACTCAATTTTCTTAAATAAAGAAGTTAAAGAGTATGTCTTAAGATTGAATAATCCAAAATATCAAATGAATGAAAGAACAACAAGTGAAATATCAAATGAGATTTTAAGTCCTCCGACTAATAATTACAAGTATATATATTTATATATATTAATTATTTTAAATAGTTCTCCAACTAGACCAGTAATAACAAAACCACCTGATCAACTGTCCAGTGGTATTTCACAAAATAATAACAATATAAGAAACAATCAAACAGGTTTGCCAATTCATTATACTGGTAATATAAAATATTTGTCCAGTCAATGTCCTACTTATTATTTTGATAAATGTAATAATAATAAAGATATTGAATTAATCAATAGGGCTGTTAAACATTCATGTAAATTGTTAGAGTATTATTATTATTTATATAATTTAAATAGAAAAAATGTAAAGATTCAATCAAGTGATATTGAACAATCAATTCCTATACCAGAAATCCTTGAAAATACTAGCAATATAATCAAAAGTAATCCATCTGCAATATCATCAAGAACAACAACAACAACAACAACTAATTCTATTCCATCTCCACCACCACTTTATACTAATACAACAACAACAACAACATCAATAAAGAAAGGAAAAGAGAATAATAATGAAGAAGATGAAGATTATGATGATGATAGTAATAGTAGTAGTGATACAGAAGCTGTTTGTAGTGACAGTGATCGAGATACAACGATTATTAATGATGATAATGAAGAAGAAAATGATGAAGAGGAAGAAATGAAGAAAATGAACAAGAGGATAAAGAACATGTTAATAAAAAGAGAAAAACAAAATAAACACACAAGTAATTCAAATAATTTTAATTTTATTTATCTTTATTACAGTTGTTGTTGTTGTTGTTGTTAAATATTTAAAATATATATATTCAAATAAAAAATCAACTGAAATGAGGTAAATGTGATATATACTATAATAAATATGCATTTAATATTAAATAATGTGAAATACCATCACTCAAATTAAATCCACTCATAAAATAGATAATTGTACCATACATCACTACTTCTATTAGCTTCATAGAATATTAATTAACAAATACATGATAAATAACATCAAACACCTCAAATACACAAAAACGGTTATCTGTTGGAATTTCTTCTTCATTTCACTAGATTCTTATCAACACTTCCCATAATAACCATCATAACATCATTTATATTAAAATACTTCCGCATCACTTTTTATTTGGATTTTTATGAAAATGAGAATCAAGCCTTGATTATAGTAATTCAAACTATTTTTATATTTTCATTGTTTTTGAGTAAAAATAAACAGCAACACAATATGAAGAATGAAAATGTAATAAAAATTCATATTATCTAACCTGTTTGATGAGAAACTGATAATAATTCAATTGAAGTGTTCATCCATACTAATTCAGCATATGGATATAATGGATAAGGTAAATCTTTAACAAGTAAAACAGGAGATGAATCATTATGACTAATCCAAAATTCTCTTTTATTCATATCAACTATCACTTCATAAATTGAACCATCTCTATGACTGAAATGAGGATTTGATTTAACAACTCTTCCAATATGACAATCATAAGTAAAATCTTGACTTTTACCATCACATGCATAATAATTACATGTTGTTGGTTGATTAAAAATATTATCACCAGAATATGTATTATTATTTGATAATCCTAACATTATACAATCATTATAACTTCCATTTTGATGAAATTGATATTTGATATGATAAACTCCATTTTCCATTTCCAAATTCAAATAAGAATGATAATAAAAACCATTTGTATTACTTATTATTTGTCCATTATTTGATATTGATATTCCATCACTTTTGTTTAATTCTGTGAATGTTATATCAACAAATTCTAATGATATTTTGAATTTCTTTTCATTTACAATATTCTTACAGATTATTTCATATTTTCTCTTTTTGATTTCTTTATCAACTTTTCCATTAATTATGCCACTTTCTTTATCTATCATTAAACCATCTGGCAATGAAGGATTGATTGAAAATTCACATCGATTTTCATCAAATGAAGGAATTATTGATATTTCTTCATGTAATCCTAATAAATATTCTGATTGAGGATATGAAAATGATGAGATTTCTTTTGTTTTTAATTCTTTCAATAATTCTTTATCTTTCATTATTATAATCATTTCTTCTTCTTCTTCGAAACTCAGTTTATTCTCTTTTATATATTCTATTAATAATTCTTTAGATTTGGAATTTAGATAATTATCTTCATTCAATATTCTAAAAAGAATCTCTTTTCCACATACTTCTTCTATTATTGAAATATCCTTTTTATCATCAACAAACAAACATAAACATTTCATTGTTCGATTTCTTTTATTCTCATTATATTCTATACATAGTCTTTCCAATAGATTTCTCTTTTCGATATTTGAGATATATTCTATTTAAATATATTTTTAGTATTTATACTTTCCATTTTTACATTTTTATATTTCATTATCATCAATACTATTTCCATCATTTTTATATTATTCATTTCTAATATACACATTATTTCATCATTCAATTCTTCTTCTTCCATTCTATCCAATATTCCTCTTTCTTCTTCATTAAAATCTTCTTCTTTATTATCTTCATTGTAATTGTTGATTATTACATTTTGAATTCTCTCATCTTTTATACAATATATTTCTATATGATTCTTACTTTCATTTTTCTTCAATTCTATTTTCATTTCTTTCAACATTTCTTTATTCTCTTTTTCTATCTCTTTCTCTTTTATCTTTTCACAATCGATATCTTCTTCTATCAATTGTTTAAAATCTGCTTTAATATCTTTATTATCATATTCTCATTCTTTTGGAATTTATACCATTCAAATAAACGATTTAATAACCATAACTCATTCACGATTATCACATCTTTCATATTTAATATCTCACTCAAATTATTCATTTCTAATCTCAACAAATATTCATTCTTATATAAATATTTATATCCTCGCTTTTCTATTTCCATATTTTTCAAGTCTTCTATCTCTCTCAAACATCCACCAAATACATTACATATATGAATTAACTTCATTAACACATCTTCATCTATATTATTCTTCAAAAATTCATAACAATCATTTATTATCTCTTTTTCACAATAACATAAACAAAACATCAACACTTCACACACATTCTCTTTACAGATTATCAGTTCACCACCACTGTAGTATTTCTCCATCTCATAATAACCAATTTCTTCGATTTCTTCATATAACTCCAAAACTCCAACAAACTTACGATCTAACAACAGTTTCTTGACAGTTTCATTTCCATTCACTAAAATTGACTTGATTGACATTATTCGATTATCTCCAATCTTCACTTCTATATCACCAAAACCACTTTCAACCAATTTTCGACATAATCTATCATAAAAATAAATATAAAACATACCCCTCTTCTCTTATGCTTTTATTCACTTTTATTATCATCTTTATGTAAATATATAACAAAAATAACGAAATTTGATTTTTATCAAAATTTTGAATAACCCAAAACTTAAAATGTGATTTAATTTAATTGCAGAAGGTGTGATAAAGACAATACTGTCACTATATTTAAATTTAGTACAGACAATATGTTGTTTGATAGTATAGTAATGCAAAATATATATGTTAGTAATTATAGATATGGAAGAAACGCTAATAACATATATATATAAGAACAAACTATATTAAAGTATAATTAAAATACTACTTCTTTACTTCATCATCCAAACATATTTCTTCCCCTCTATCAAAATATTTCCATCCTTTCAATAATTTATTACCCAATATTGTCGCTCCCATCGCATTAGAGCCATCGATTGGAACTATTTCTTGATCTATAAATATACTAGTAGGAAGTAATTCTTTTAAAGATTCTTTAATTTTTGGAATTCTACTGCTTCCTCCGACTAAACAAATACCATAAATTTCTTCATTGTTATTCTCATATATTAATTTTTGAACAATTTCCATTGTTTGTTGAATTTTTGGCAAAATCAACAAATTCATCTCATCTCTTGACAATATTGGAGTTTGATTAAATCTTTTAAATAACGAACATGTTTGAAGTCTTGAATATTCAGAACTACTTAAGTCACACTTCAATCTTTCACAATCATAAATTAATTTATTAAATTCATGTTTTTTTTCAGCTTCACCTTCTTCTTCAATATCAGTGAAAGACACTGATCTGTACAAATCGCAAAAATATCCAATAATTATATCCGTTAAATCATTTCCACCAATTAAACTATTTCCACTATGATTCAATACGGATCATTGTCTTATTAATTTCATTAACATTTACTATATATGCATCAAATGAACTACCACCAAAATCATAGATTAAGACGTTATGGTTCATTATTTTTATACTCCTTTTTATTCTCTCAAATTCATATTTTGCTACTATACTTATACCATCACTAACAACTTGAACTATATCAATTCCTGCTTTATGAATGGATTGATATAATGCTGTATACTGTTGAGGAGGATAAGAAGATCTAATTGTGATTATTCCTTTTGATCTTTTGCCAATTTGATTATGAATAAATCTATCACCTAATTCTTTACATTGATGTATAATAATTGTTGCTAACTCATCAGGAGTGTAATAGATTGAAGTAATCTCACTTCTGTCTTTGGGATTAGAAAATAAGAATCTGTATTTCCATTCACCATCCTTTTCCATTAATTTAAATAAATAATACTTCATACCTTCATTCTCAGAGACTTCTGGATCATATGGTAATCTACCAACAAAACGTTTAACAGCATATGCAGTATATGATGGATGAGCTAATAGATTTCTTTTGGGTATATCTCCAACGATAGTCTTCTTAGTTTCAGGATCAAAAGAAACATAGGAGTATAGAAAAGGTAAATTTGTGTCAGTAGGTACTAGCTCAACACTAAAACCTCTGTATGCTCCAATTTCACACTTCGTATAACCAAAATCATAACCAATGATAGACATATTAAATTTATATTTTCTGAGGTGGAGTTATGATTAAAGTGCATTGAAAGTAGGTCATGAAAGTATATGTTAATGTAACTCATACAACTGTTAGTTTATAAACACTAAAATTACAAATCACAGATTTGATTCATCTTAAAAAATAGTTTTTATGGTATAATTTAATAAAAGATCAGATTTTTATTTCAAACTCTAATGAATCATTTTTGCTAGTCTTTTACATAGCATAATATAATGAAAAGCAATAAGAAAATTACCCCCTAACAGATATGATTTTTAAATAGAGTATTTCATACTTATTTGATGGGGTATAAAAATAAAAGTCTCTTAATAATCAATCTTTCTAGAAGCGTATAGTTATTTTGATCTTTTAAAGTAATGAAATCTTCATTTCTAGTTATTCTTGGCCTGATATGCATAGCATATGGTGTAACACTTAATGAGGTATCCTGTCAATCAGCCACATCAACTGCTACCTATAATTTAAACCCTCTAAAATTGCCCTTAGGTCAATATTATATTGTAAATGATTGCAGACTTCTTGAACAGAAAAGAAATGCTACGTATTTATAAATAATAGATATTAATTTACTATTATATCTTATAGTTTATACTTTAATTTCTGTGCTGATCTAGAACCACCACAAGTAACTTCAACTTCACATATTTGTAATATTACAGGGCCAGAAAACAAATATTCAGGACCTGCACAATCCTTTTTAGAAATACAATCAAGTGATGTATGTTATCGTGCTGCAGGTGCTGTTGATAAAGTTAAACCATCCAACTCAGTTGTTTTCGTTCCATTAGATTCAGCAAATCCAGCTACAGGTATTAAAGTGAGGTTAATAAACGGTGAAAAAGTCGGTGATTTTCTATATGAGACTGATATATTGGTTAGTTGTGTAGCAGAAAGAATAGATGGTGACATTCCTAGAGTTGGTATTGTTTTAGTTAAAGAAGAATATACTGTTGAGTTGAATATTGATTCACCTTATGGATGTCCAACTGAATGTGTAAATGGCGGTAGTTTATGTGGATTACATGGTGTTTGCAGTTTTGATAGAAATAGTAAAACTTCTCATTGTTATTGTAATGATGGATATACTGGAAGTTATTGTACTACAAGTATGAATATATATATATATATATATATATATACATTAATTTATGAATTTATAATTATTTTTAATAGAGAATGTATTTTCATGGTTTAATATGACTATTTTGTTCGTTGTTCTTGTTGTATTGCTTGCAGTTATTATTCTTGGATTTGCAATGTATATTTTTTATGATTATATTCTATTTAGCTTTGTTATGTATAACAAACTTCGAAGAATTGATGCTAGAATGAATATTGATGCTTTGAACTCACTTGAGAAACAATTTAACCAATTGGGACAACTTGCTTAAATATTAATACATATTTTATTTCAATTTTATTATTATTGAATATTTTTTTTTTTGATTTTATAATTTTTGAAGATTAATAAACAAAACAGAAAAATAGAAATAGATCTATATATTTTTTTTTGATTTTTATTACATACCAATGGATTGTTACTCTATTTTCAAGCAGAAATATATATGATAAGTAAAAGACAATCAATGAAAGAAGAATATTCAAATAAACGTTTTTCGTTCAAAAAGGGTGTTATATGTGATTTATTCATTTTATGCAAATATAACTACTTAACTTGCTAGTACAGATGAATTTAGTTTAGAATATGCAATAGTATTAAGATATAGGAAGAATGATATTAAAAAAACAGATCATTTTTACCTATTCTGAATATAAGTGGAAAATACACTGAAAAAACATATTCAATCAAAAGTGAGTAATATAGACGATTAATAAGCTGAATGAAACACAAATCAAAACCATAAAAACATTTTTAATCTCATGAAAGGGAGTTACATACAATATCCATCATAAAATGCAATGTATCAATGAAAGTCAATATTACAGTTATATTGACTTTAGAATATTCGAAACGAAAGATCGAGAAATCACGTCGAATCCAGACTATAATATAATTGCATATAAAAATCCTATTTAATTTCAACCAATAAATTCTTTCGGGGCATTAACATTCATATTCTTTTGCTTGCATAATCATGGGTAAGAAAGACGCTCGTTTATCATTTTGGCAAAACTTTATCTCTGGTGGTTGCGCTGGTGTAGGTTCAAGATCTATTACATCACCACTTGATGTTGTAAAGATTATGTTTCAAGTAGGTACCTCAGAAACTCACCAAGGTTTCTTTGCTGCCTTCAAGAATGTATATATAATATTTGATTAATTATTTATTGAATAGATCTACGCTAAGGATGGTATTAAGGGTTTCTGGAAAGGTAATGGTGTTGCATGCTTAAGATTGTTCCCCTTCAATGCCCTTCAATTCTCTTTCTACAATTTATTCAAAGAATGGACAACTGATCCAGTAACTGGTAAGATGCCAAGCTGGGCCTCAGCTAGTTCAGGCGCTACAGCTGGTTGTATTGCAACAATTGCTGTATATCCATTGGATTTAATCAAAACAAGATTAACAATTCAATCAAGATCAGGAACTGAAAGAAAATACAACGGTATCTGGGATTGTTTCGTAAAGATCTACAAGCAAGAAGGATTCATGGCTTTATACAAGGGTGTATCTGCATCAATTGCTGGTGTTATTCCATTCCAAGGATTCACCTTCATGGCATACGAAATCTTATCCGTATTATGGGGAAAACCAAAGAACAAGTTATCAGGTTGGGAGAATTTCGTTAATGGTTGTTTATCTGGTGCATTTGCCCAAACATTCTCATTCCCATTCGATACAGTCAGAAAGAAGATGCAAGCTCAATCATCAGCTGGTACAACCAAGACTGATGTACATTTCAATGGTTTAATTGACTGTTTCGTCCAAACTGTAAAACAGAAGGGTTTATTAGCTTTATGGAGTGGAACTATTGCTAACTTAGCTAAGGTTGCTCCATATGCTGGTATTATGTTCTACATCTTCGAATACTGCAAGAGATTCTTCTTATATTCAAATGGTTACACAACAAAGATGTGGAAGGAAGAATTAAGACCAGATGTCAACCAAGGATGGAGACCAGACCAAGTAAAAGAATACTTAAGAAACCTAGAAGAACAAAAGAAGACTGGCAAGCCATTAGAAGAATGTCAAAGAATTGCTGCATCAACCGTCATTGAAAGAGATTAAACATACAAAATGATATATTAATACATATATCAAGTAACTGAGTCTATTTACGTTATTTGTTGTTGTTTTGGGCTATTTGTTAATGATATATAAAGGTGGCAAATTTAATGTAAAAGAAATGTGGGGTTATTATTGTTGCGAAAAGGTTGTTTTGTGGGGTAATTTTTTCTCATAGTTTTGAAACGTCACTCTCATTTTTATATGTCAATGCCTAATAGAATTAGTTCCAAAAGTATTAAGAATAAAGCATTTAAATCCACTTCTGAACATAGTTCGTATAATGTTTAAATATATCGCTAATAGTGCTTTGAATCAACTGCTGAAAGAGGCACAAACATATGCAAGAGTGACTGGTCAAGAAGAGCTGTGCCCCGATGAAAAATTGAAAAAACTCTACAATAAGAGATCAGGAAGTGAAAAATCAAGTGGTAGGAAGGAATCAAATGCATCAGCAGAAGAAATAGTTGAAGATGCGGATGGATTTCGATTTAAAGCCCCATCAATCGACTCTAACGACTGTGAAATTGATGAATTTTTCTAATAGGATTCAATTTCGCATATTTAACTCATGTAAATATATGTGTTGCACGTGTACATACCTACTTTTTACTTCGTGATGCTTATTTATTTAATTATTTGTAATTTTATTCATTTTTCTCTTTAATTTTGCGTGTATAGGATATAAAACAGCATATATATATATATATATATATATATAAGACATAATACTTAATAATTAAACTCATCATCTCCTTCATCTTCCTCTTCATCGATTTTTTCCAAAGAATTCACAATTGGCTTCTTCTTGTGATGAGTAGTTGTTGCTTTATGAACATTTTCTTCATAATAAACACCTTCATTTTCTCTTTCATTTTCGCCAACTTCTTTTTCTTCTTCTTCTTCTTCATAGTAATCTCCTTCTTCATATTCACCTTCTTCATCATCTTCATAATATTCATCATCATCATCATCATCATAACCAACTTCAACTTGTTGTTTCAACCATGTATTCTTTGGGAATAAAGTTGATGGATTTACATTATTAACTGGGTTATTGATATTGTTACTTTGATCTGGTGTAAATAGATTTGGTTGTTGTTGATGTGATTGTTGAATTTGTTGTGGATTGCTGATCTTCTTAGCTGTAGTAGTATTAAATTCAACTTTCTGAATTTGACCGTCATTATGCTCTTTCCACTTCCTATCCATTTCTTCCACTTCACTTTTCCAATGAGAAATGTGTTTACGGTGAAACCAATACACTATACCACAAGATAATAACAAAATTAAAATTGCACCACCAATCAAGCCGAATATCAAGCCTCCCCATTGACTAAGGAAAGACTCAATTTTACAATTATCATTTATATCACTTTCACTCCAAGTACCATCAATATTACATAGACGTGTTGGATTACTTTTTGATGTATAATCACCAATACAATTTCCAGTGGAAATTTCACCAGGATTTGTTTCAGGATAACTAGAAGTGGTAGTTACTACAGCTGGACAAGCAACATCTATTATATAATATAAATTAATGAAAATATATACATATATTTAATTCATTCACATTTTCATTATTAAATTTAATTAACAAAGTTGCCATCCTTAAGTTAGTATTTTGTGTAATTCTATTTTCTATCACTTGATTACCTATTTCACTACCATTTTGACATATATAATTGAATTTATATATTAATGTTTCAACATCGTCTATCTTTATATACAATTCTAAAGGCAATTCAATTGGTTGATCATCACATGTTGAATTTTGATATAATTTGATATATCCACTTACTGACAGTTCATTGTTGATACTTGTAAATTTTAATTTAGAAAGATCATATGCAATGCCAGTATAAGCTATATATAATAATAATAATAATAATAATAATAATAATAATAATAATAATAATAATATACTTGGTTTATAACATATTCCAGTATAATTTTCCCATTCTCCATATTCATTACATGCTGCAATTGGTTTTAATATATAATTATAATTATCCAAACATTTACCATCTACATACGTTATTACAGTTGAATCATTTTTATTGGTTATTGTAGGAGTAGAAATTGGTAAAATATATTTATTAATATTCATCATTGGACAACCAAGAACTATATATAAAGATAAATAAGTATATATACTCAATGAAGATGAAGTAACTCTAACTTTGTCAGAATGTTGTAATAAAAAGTGAATTTTACTATATTTTACTTCTTTCAAACACATATTATTCAAAGTATATGAATATACTAAGCCTTGTTTACATTGATATTGTGTTTGGGTTAAGAGATTCAATTCATCTTCATTATTTTCATAATAATAATATAAACTCAACATAGAATCAGTTGGTTGAACATCACTACATGTTGATTCATATAATAAATTTATATTTCCATTTAAACAGAAGTTACTATCATCTTTTAAACTTGTTTTAACATTTGTAGAATCAATTTCTATATGATTTATATCATAATAACAAGGATTTGTTATTTCTAACTTATTATTCATTTTACAAATAGCTTTAGGGTATGGATTAGAAATAGATGTGGTTGTTGTTCCTTCTTTACATTCTCCAGTTATTTCATGAAGATATAAAGATGAACTTTTAAAATTTGAATTTAAAACATTCAATTGAGATGAACAACCAAGTGGTATTGATAAATATCCAATAAATGAAGAATCAGATGATAATTTCATTGTTATCGAAATATGCTGGATTTCCAATGATTTAAAAGAGATTTTTGTAGTTGGTTCAATTTGTAAGGTTTGTTCACAATTATAAGTTATTTCTTTAAACAATTTTTCTTCATTTTTATTATTATCATTTAAATTTATATAATTATAATAAAATGAAATTTTATTACCTTTCACACATTTCTCTATATTTTTATTATTCAATTTTATATTATTGAAATAAAACATTTCATTTTCCATCGTTACACTATTCTCATTTATTTCCATTATTAAATCTTTATAATCCTCTTTAATACATCGATAACTTGGAATTTTCCAGTTTCCATCTTCTCCACTACATTCTCTAATCGGTTTTCCACTAGGACTATTTGCTATGGAATTACTATTACATTTTCCACTAATTTCACCAACCAAACTTACATCCCAATTATCATTCATATCGTTTCTTATTTCATTACAACCTAAAACAAATGATATATTTTGAATCACAACTGCATTATCACTTTTTAATAAGAAAAATCCTATATTGTCTGTAGATGGATCAAAACATTTTGATTGGTCGATTTTAAATTCAATTGTTTTTTGACATTTAAAATCAATATTATTGTCAATTTGAGTTTGAACATTTGATTTGGTTTGATAGTACAAACTCAATTTTCTTGCTTTTGTAGTTGTTTCATCACAATCATATGGGAAATTGTACAGCACAGCTCCATTAAAACATAATTGATTATTTTCAATAAATTTGTTTATTTTACTATCATCATATTTCAATATATTTGTATCAATAGAATTGAAACAACCATTGATTATATTATTATCCCATTCACCATTAATTTTACACTTTCTATTAGGTTTTGAGGTTGATATTGTATCATTTAAACATATACCTATTCCAGTAGTGTCTTTTAATGTATATGTATTGAATGAAGTAAAATCGACAGTATCTGGTATACAACCAAATATTATTTGTATTCTGAATATTTCCATATCAGCACCTACTATTTCTAAATACATATCCATTTTGTTAGTTGATATATCTTTATCTTTTTCATCATCTCTGGCTGTAATTTCTATTGTATCACCGCATTTAAAAGATAGTTCTTTGAATGTGTAATTATGATTATCTGTGTAGTTGTATTTCAACATTACTTTTAATATATCGTTTGATAAGCCTTGACAATCACCATTAAACTGGATTTTTACATATTTATCGATTGTAAAACCATTTTCATTGGCACTACTTGCTTTTGTATAAGATGTATCTATTTTAAAACTATCAGCAACTATTATTTATTAGAATAATTATGATAATGTATACTTCTGGGATAGCAAGGTGGAGAATTTTCAGCCCATGTTCCATCTGCATTACACTTTCGTGTAGTTTTGCCACTGTTAGTACTGGTGTAATTTCCAGGACATACTTTTGTGTAAGGGCCAGCTGGACTAGCTGGCCAAAATATACCATTGTGTAACTGTTCAGGGCACACAACTGTATCAGCTGCTATTCTACTTTTAACATCTTCTCTAATGTGACGAGCTTTTACGAAATAAACTATTTAGCATTATAGAATGGATTTTTATACTACTAATGGACAATACTAAAAATAAATAAAAATATCCCATTCAACAAAAACTGAATAAATTCAAAAAAACAGAAAATTTTTGTTTCAATAATTTGTTCGTTTTATTTAAATGTTTTTTGAATTTTAATTTATAGAAATATACAATGAGTAGAAGAGTATTTTGTTGTCATTTATACTATATAGAATGATGTATATGAAAGATTATATGAAAATCCACCACGAAGACCCAAGATTACAAGGTTATGTGTTAGAACTCAACCAGTTGAAATAGATTATGAGCCAGAAATAGTAAATACTGTATAAATACTAAAATGGTAATATCATATAGACAGTAATTGCAGATGAAGATGAATTAGAGATGTACAAAGAAGAAAACCAAGTATTGAGAGGAGTTTACATTGATGCAGTGAATTATAGATATCAATACAATGAATTATTACAAAAATACAAATTAATTGAAGTATAATCTAATGTACTAAATTTCAAATAGGAAGAAGTTCAAAAATACAAAGATTTAGTAAGAGAAGTATCATTGAATCAAGATTTAGACTATTTCAAGAAAGAATGTGATAATCAAAAAGATATAAATGAACAACAACAGCAAGAAATAGAATTCCTAAAAGAAAAGATTAAGAGAATCCAAAACCAAAACTCCAATGAATTTAAAGGGCTTGAGGAACAGCTTGAAAGATTTCAAACTCAACCAGAAATACTATTAGAAGAATGTGAAGGATGTAAAAATAGACAAAAAGATATAGACAAATTAGCCAATGAAATTAGTCGATTAAAAGCATTTCAAAATTTTAATCCGTTACAAAATCAACAATTTCAATTTGAACTTTCACCACCACCACCACAACAACAACAACATTCTATTCATAATAATAATAATAATAATTTACTTCAACAACCAAATCATCCTATTTCTTCTTCTTCTTCTTCTCAAATAAATGTAAATAATAATAATAATAATGATTATGATAATGATTTCCCACTAAATGCAGAAGAAATGAGAAGAGTGGAAATGTATTTATCTAAAAATGGTGTAAAAGGAGTAAGTGTAGGTGAAGAAATTTTTACACCAAAAATGTATGAATTTATTATTTTTTAATATAATAGTAATCCATTCAGTAATATTGATTTAGAAAAGATAAACAATATTGAGAATATGAAAGAAAATTATAACCTATTAAAATCTGATTTTAATCATTTAAAAGAAAGATGTGAAAGAGCAGAAGAAGAATATAAAAAGAATAAATTGATTGCATTATTATATTATCAAAAAGCAAGAAAAATGAATGTTAATAAAACAGCATTAACTGAGTATATATATATAATACATTTTTCTTGTATATTTTTGTATTTTTTTGTATTTTTTTGTATTTTTTTGTATTTTTTTGTATTTTTTTGTATTATTATTAAAATAGTAAAGAAATAATCGATATGCAAGAAAAGATCGATCAACAAGCCAAAGAAATCAGGCAATTACGTGATCAAGTGAAAGAATATCGAAAGAAATATAATATAAATGATAATAATGAAATAGATTCACTCGGTTCATCAATATCCATAGATAATAATAAATATAATCAATTGATGTTAAAACCAACAGATATAAAGATATTGGATAATGAAATTGATTATAATAATATTAATGTTATATTTGATTGTAATCCTTTTGAAAATATTGCAGTTGTATATATATATTTTTTTCTTTTTTTCTTTCTTTTTTCTTTTTTTATTTTATTTAGAAAGCAATCTCCATACTTGATCATAATTGTAATTATATGATTTGTACACTCAAAATGGATTTAATGGAAATAATCTGTGAAACAACCTTTCATATTGAAATATATGATAATAATAATGAAAAAATAGCAAATAGTGAAGTTTTATTGAAAGAATTCTTAATGACAAATGTATAACTATATTATATATATATATATATATATATATATTTAATAGAATAAATCAAAGGTAATTTCATTAGTTTATTCTGATAATAAAGACATAAGATTTGGCTATATCACCATCATGCCATCTATATCAATTAGAAATAATGAAGATTATGAACATTATATTAATTATTTGAAATCTACAAATGAAGAGTTATTAAATCAACCAAGATGTCCATGTCAAATGATACTATATATAGAATCATGTAAATATCAACATAAAACAAGTATATATATATATATTTAATTATTTATTTTATAGTTCATCCATTATCAACTTATTTAACAGTCGAATATAGAAATGAAATAAGACATTGTGATGTGATACCAAACTCCAATGAACCACTGTTTAAGTATCATACCCAATACACACTTCAAATGAATGAAGCTGAATATTATAAACTAAAAGAAGAATCAATAATAATTAGAATAATCAAATTCAAAACTGAAGAAAATTTCAATGATAACAATAATGATGATGTGTTTGGAATTGTTACAATTCCTATTAATAAAATCAATCAATTTATGATACAAGCATACACTGTATTTATTATTTTGTATTTATTTGTATTTTTGTTAAATAGATTTATGATGTTTATTCAAAGAAGATGATTGGTCAATGTAGATTAAGTATCTCCTTCAATCCACGTTTAGAATCAATTATTTCATTAAATAACAATAGAAATAATCGAATATTAAATAATTTAAGATTATCAACAAATGATATCAAATATATACATCATAAATTTCATATTCCAAATACAGAAGTTGCTTATTCAATTGATATATTATCATATTATCTCATTAACTCTGAAGATCAACAGAATCAATTGATATTATTGAATAATATGAAACATATCGATTTTAAAAAGATTGAAGAATATATTCTAAGTGAAGTAAGTGATAGTAATAATTACTTAATTCCAATGAATAAGATCAAGCTTATGTTTGAGACATTTCATATTCAATACAATGCTGATATAATTCAAACGATTTATTCTATTTGTGGTGATGAAAGTGATATAGAGAACATAAAAGTGATAATATTTTTAGCTTTTATAACAAATATGAATGAAAATGAGAAATTAATTGATGTATATATATTATTCTTTTTTTTAATAATCATTTATAGACTCTTATTCATGAAAGATTTAAAAGTATCAGAAGTGATCGAAATGGTATTGGAAGGTTAAAACAGTATTTCAACATTGATCAAAATCTAAAGTATTTGTTAAATTATAATGATTTAATTGGTGTATTCAACAAGTGTGGATTTGAAATATATGATGAAAATAGATTAGATGTTTATCAAATCGAATCTTTAATAGATGAACATTTTTCAGTAGATTTCTATTTTACACTAGTGGAAATTGAAGATATTATTTGGAATTATTTAACATCCCATAGCATGAGTTTAACTGCCTTAGAATCAATGTTTAAAAAACAAGATAATGCTTGTAACGGCTATATTTTAGATCATAATGTCAAGCTTATATTTGACAGCTTAAATCCTGCAGATATAATCCCTATAATCAAGAAATTATGTTTTGAGAATGACAGTGAAATGAATTATCATAAAATGATTGATTTCTTGAGATATAAGAGTGAACCAACAGATTATCAAAAATTACAAATCGCATTGCTTGTATATATATATATCCCAATATTGTAATATAAATAGAATGTAAGTGTTGAATATGATAAATTATTGGGAATATTTCAAGAATTAAGTCCATTAGACCCAATAATCACCGAGAAGGACTTTACAAGTGAAATAACTAAATATTTAAATGATAAAACATATAGTTCTGTGATACATCGAGTTTATAATCAATTTAATTGTGGCTATGGTATAAACTATGTAGAATTTGTTGAATCTTTGAGTATATATATCCTATATATAACATATTAATAGATAATACGATTAGATTTTTAAGAATAAAAATCCAAAACCATATCGAATTCTATTCTCACAATCATTCCGATAATTTTTTCAAATTTCTACATACTCTCAGTAACAATGATTTTATTCCAATTTCATCACTTACTCAATACATATTCTTATCAAAATATGAGTGGGAAATATTTCAATTAATATATTGTAGTGAAAATAGACAAATGATTGAGTATTTTTTTTTATTTTTATCATTTTGAATTAGTTATAATGTATTCTGTTCTCATTTCAATAAAAAAATTGAATATAATATTAATACAGATAGGAACTATATCAATAGTTTAAAAGATAAGTGTCAAAATACGTATATAAATATGGGTAAAGATTATATTCGAAATTCATTTGATCATTATAGTAAATCATTTCGTCCAATTCAATTCAATAAAAAATATTATATTACATCATTAATAAATGCATATTATACATTAAACTGTATATATATTGTTTATTTATATTTTATAGGTGATGAAATATTAAGTATAGCAACTTATTTTGAAAGAAAAACATATGAAGAGTATATATATATAATTTATTGTTTCAAAATAGATTTTTACACTTTACTTCCTTTGTGAATAGTTCAATACAAGAAAATAGAGAAATTTTAGTGAAAGAATTATTGAAATTGATAAAGACAGATGATGATCAAGAAAGATTCAATTCATTTAAACATATTTATGAAGAAATCAATAAAGAAATTGATTCTATCGCTCCAAAAGTATTATTATTATTATTATTATTATTATTATATACTTCTATTTCTATTTCTATTATTATTATTTTTTGTTATAGGATTTTTATACATTTTTACATACAAAATTCCAATTGAGTGAAAAACAAATGATTTCAATTATTCGATATACATTCTCAGGTCAAATGACTTTAAATATTGAGTTATTATATGATAAAATCTTCCAGCCACAACTGATGAATAAAATAAAACAAACAAAAAAGAGAAAAGAAGAAGAAGAGAAAGAAGAAATGAATAAAAACAAATATAAAGATGCAGAATATTTTGAAAAGTTAATAATTGATATAAGATGTAAAATGATAGAGAAAGATGATGATTATCGAGCTGGTTTTAATTCAATCATAAAATCAAAGTATATATTTTGATATTCTTTATTGTTTAATAGTGTTAATGTACCTCAACAATTTTACGTATCTCCACGAATATTAAGTCGAAAATTGAATGATTTTTATGATATAAATATCAGTGAAGATCAATCATTGAAATTGATTCAATATATAAGAAGAAATGATAGAGAAAGAAATGAAGTATAAACATATATATTTTTATAATATTTTATTAGATTCATATTTTTCATTTTCTAAGTGTAGTTAGTCCATATTATAACAAACAGTTTGACTTATTTCGTTATTATTTACTAAGAGACAAGCAAAGAGGAATTGCAGAAATATTCAAAGAGATGACAAATGGTAGAGATTATTTATTAATTGAAGATTTAATGAGAAAATGTAATGAGATAAATGACAATTTGATTAAATATAATGAAATTTGGGATGAAATGAATATCTATAATGATGATGAAAAGAATAAGAACTTTTATATTTTAAAGAATGTTGATAATAAAGAAGAATTTAAACATAAAATAACATATAATCAATTCATCCAATTTTTAATAGAACCATTTAATTATGAAGTGAATAAAATATTCAAATTTTACATTTTACAAATTCCAGATTTGGTGTATATAAGATTTGAAAAAACGGTTAAACTCTGTTTTAGAGAGATGAAAAGTGAAAATGAGTTGGGAGAAATGTTATTGTTGTTGGGAATAAAGATAAAAAGAGATTATTTACATACATTAATTAGAATATATTATACTGAAAGAATATTTATGTATATATATATATGTATGTATAATGTAATATATATAAATAGAAAATCTGTTTTAGAGAATATGATAATAGAAAATCATAAAAAACAACCAACTGTTTTACCAGTTATTAATTTAATCAATAAATATAATATTTTACAGACTTTTAAAGATGGAGATTTTATAGATAAAGTTGAAGATGTGATAAGATTTGAAGATATTAGAAAAGAAATAATAAAAATCAATCCAACAATAAATACTGATGATTTCTTTGATTATATCAATATTCGTATAATTATTATTATAATAAATAGATAAATGTAATGCTATTCTGTATAGAGAATTAGTTTTGTTATGTAGTTGTATTCCAGATGAAAACAATAAAGGAATTGAATTGATTGTATTTTGTGATAGGATAAGTAAAAGGAAGAATAAAGATTTATATATTACCACTACAGATGAAACGACGTTGAAAGAAATGGAAAAGGAAATAAAAGATAAAGAGAATGAGAAAAAGAAGAATAA
The DNA here is from genome assembly GCA_002245135.1 of Proteromonas lacertae. Taxonomy (NCBI): domain Eukaryota; class Bigyra; order Opalinata; family Proteromonadidae; genus Proteromonas; species Proteromonas lacertae. The sequence goes on from NGBS01001185.1 coordinate 78,798, forward strand.
AACAAAACAAATAGATATTGATATGGAGAAAGAGAAAGAGAAAATGGAGAAAGAAAAAGAGGAAAAAGAGGAAATCGATAAGGAGAAAAGAGAAAAAGAGCAAAAAGAGAAAGAGAAAGAGAAAGAGAAAGAGAAAGAGAAAGAGAAAGAGAAAGAGAAAGAGAAAGAGAAAGAGAAAGAGAAAGAGAAAGAGAAAGAGAAAGAGAAAGAGAAAGAGAAAGAGAAAGAGAAAGAGAAAGAGAAAGAGAAAGAGAAAGAGAAAGAGAAAGAGAAAGAGAAAGAGAAAGAGAAAGAGGAAAGAGAGAAAATGGAAAAGGAGAAAGAGAAGAAAGATGATGATGATGATAAACAGTCAATGAAAGTTGATTCAATAGTGTTAGAAGAAACAAGTCATTCAAATCGTTTAGATCCAATTTCGCCACCACCAGTTACATTGGACAACATTGAATCAACTGAAAAAGAAAAAAAAGAAGAAGATAAAAAGAAGGATTTAAAATCTTCTTCATCTTCATCATCTGCTTCATCAATTTCAATCCCATCCTTTATAGATAATAAGAATGATAATAAAACTGAACAAACAAAAGAAAATCTATCCAAATCTGAATCAAGTGAAAGTCAATTATTTACTCCTTACAGCTCATTAGATTCTTATTATACAATTGATTCAATTGAAGATTATGATGTATTTATTAATATTTATTATATATGTGTTTTATAGGTTGAATATTTGTATGTTAAATCATACAAATTTGATGATGAAAATGGAAAAGTATATATTTTATATTTGTAACTGTATATAATGTAGAAAAATTATTCAAATAAACACTACTTTATTGTTAAAGTATCATCATTTGATGGAGAAAAGAGAATGAAATTAAAATCATCTCAATTAAGACAAGTGACTAATGAATATAAATTGAAATTCGATTTTCAATTTCGTATATTATTAATATGATTATGTTATTATTATTAGCATATAAAGTGTATAACAAATATAAAACGTTTGAAATTGAGTTATATGATCAAAATACGAATGAGTTGATAGATTCATTTGAAATGAATGTAAGTGATTCAATGAAATGTAATTCTGCAAACAAAACAAGAAAAGGTAATTTCATTTGTGTAATAGAAGGAAATGAGTTAATTATTTAATGTTTTATACTTTTGTTTTGATATTCTTTTATTTGTAGATCTTTCATCATATTTCAATGATTTTTGAATTGACTTTTATTAAAAAGCTATATAACTACTGAAAAATGTCTATTTGGATGATTTTGACTCATCCTTTCACAAAAGTTATCATAATCTAATAGTTTGTTTTTTTCAATTGTTAATACTATCAATTCTTCGCATTTGTGTAGATTATTTATAAGTATATCACCACCAATATCAGTAATTGAATTAATCATTAATCCTAATGTTATTAACTTTGGTAGATCTTGTATTTTTTCACATAAATACTTTACTCCTTCATCACCTATTTTGTTGTCTATTTATAATAATTACAATTATTGTTATTATATACTAGCTATGTCTAAATCTTCTAGGCTTGGAATATCTTGAAAATGTGAACTTAAGTATTTTATATCCTCATCTCCTAAGCAACAATCTATTTAATATTAATAGTTTATTATTACATACCCTCTAGATATAATATTTTCAATTTTTGAACATAATGTAGATTTTCAGAAAAGAATTTTAATTGATCAGTAATAGGTTCACTTCCACTAAACCATCCTATAAAACTAGAAATCATTGATTTCCCACAGCTTCCAAATCCATTACCAATAAGACCTAATCCATTTAAATTTGGAAAGAATCTTAAACGTTGTGAGAACATATTCAACCCTGTTAAAGATATATTATTATCTAATTGAGTAATAAATAATATAATAACATACTGCGCATATTAATTGTTATTGTATTATTCAATTCATTATTCATTCTATCCAATCTATAACACAAATATTTCACTCCTTCATCTCCCATTCCCCCTATATTATAAAAACAGAATAATATTAATAAAAATACACCATTGGAAATACAATGTATTATTCTCATATATGCATCTATCAATTTCAAAGTCAATTCTATTTCCTAGATGTAAATAAAAATGTAATTATTCATACTCCATCTACCAGATAAATTGATTTGATTTTCTTCGATAGGAATTAATGGAGTTTGTTCAACTGGAATATCAACTTTATTTTCTTCTTCTTCTTCTTTTTCGAGTGGAATTGGAAGCTCAGTATCTCTTTCAAAAGGTAATGTAGGAAGTTCTGGCTTATTCAGTTCTATTATATCATTATAAATACAAAAAATTATACTTTTCAATTCAGAAATTAATTTATTCAATTTTAATCTATCTTTCTTCTCTTTACAGATTATCTTTTTCAACAATTTGTTTAATTCATTACTATATTCACCTTCTAATGATTTATAATTCACTTTTTCAATGTTTTTCATTGTTTCTAACATATTCTTACCAATAAAAGGATATTTACCACTTTTTATATAATAAAATATTAATCCAAAATTCCAAATATCACTTGAAATATCTAATTCTTTTCCTAATAATTCATCAATACAAACAAAGCATATATCTTCATTTTTACAAGATTGTCTTTCTCCTCCTTTATATAACAGATTATTACAATAATCACTCAAAATCACTTTATTTTCATCATTTAAAAAGATATTGGATGGTTTTAAATCACTGTGAATTGTTTTATGTGAACGTAAACACTGTAATACATCAAGTATCTCATTTAATATTTCAAATATACCACTATCTTCAAAATGTTTCAAAGGATTTAATATATCTAGATGAGTTTTATAGTCTTTCATTGTTCGATACAACACATTATCACTAATATCAATTGTTTTGTATTTCATTACACCAGTTATATCCATATTATTTATTATCTTCATTGTATTAACTGTAGTATTAGCAGTTCTTTAATTTACTTCACTAATATCGGTCACCTTTATTAGTTCTTCTGATCCATTCTTATTTCTTATTCTGGGTAATTTGCTATCATATATACTGTCTTTTAATAACTAATTAAAAAACAATCAATAAAATACTATTATACCTCATAATCATGATTAGCCAGCCATATAGAAAGTGAATTCATTATTTATAAAGTAAAATTAGCAATCTATCAAAAGAAAACAAGAAAAATTATCATCAAATGTCTCGAGCTTTTTCAATTGGCTTGATATTTTTGAAACTCGATCTGTTCATGTCTCATTTTATTTTTTATGAAAATATAAAATATAAATAATTTATCAAGTAAAACATTATATATATCCAGGAAAGTGTTATCTGTTAAAATTCTAGGAAAATTATCTATACAACAGGAATTTAACAAAAGTTAAAATATTGGGTCATCCAAAAATAGTTAACAAAACCCCATTTGTAATGTCAGAATTATTGAATAAAGAGTGTAATATCTGTTGCCAGCGAATTGAGATATATTCAGTTGGTCAATGCAATCATAGAGCAGTGTGTTGCAACTGTTCAATAAAGTTAAGAAAGTTCTATCACAATTATTCTTGTCCTCTTTGCCGTGTATGATGCTGATAATATATTTTAGGAGGAATTGAGTAATGTAATAATAACCAAAGACAAAAAAAGTCCATTCAGTAGTTTTAAGTTGGAAGAAAGTCTAAAAATCGATAATGGGTTATATAGTGAAAACAATGAAATAAAAGAGATGATAAACCATGACTTATTATCAATCAGATGTCCAGTATGTGTAAAAGGCTATCCTAAGTGGTATCATTTGCAATTTACTCCTCATTTAACTCCAAACCGTGTTTTTTCCAGCAATAGTGATTTACTAAATCATGTGAAGAAAGAACATCGTTTATGTTTATGTGAGATCTGTTTAAATAATCGAAAAATCTTTTCATTTGAGCAAATTCTATTTCTACCTAGGGTATATTTATATTATATTTAATTAATAATATTTATAGACATTATCAAATCATTTAGGAGATATGAGAGAAACAACAGAAGAAAAAGAAGCAGGAATTCCAATTCATAAAAGATGTGAAATATGTAAAGAATGGTATTTCAGTGAAAATGATTATTATGATCATGCAGATAATATACATATACCATGTTTCGTATAAATATATATAAAAGTGTAAATTATAATTAATTAATTATGTATAGTTATGTGGATGTAAAGGTATTCATATATATTTTAATGATAATAGTGAATTAGATGATCATAATAAAGGGTATAAATATATATATTTATTTATATTATTAAACTAGTTGTCATTTTAAATGTGAATATATTGGTTGTATGGCTGTTTTTGATGATGAATATGAATTAAGAATTCACAAGAAAAGAGATCACAATGATAAGAATGCAACAATATTAAACCTCTCTGAGATAATGAAAGATAATAATAATACACAATCTCCTTCATCACCACCAACAACAACAACTACTTCACATTATAACAACAGCAGAAGAGGAGGAGGAAGAGGAGGAAGAAATAGAAATGACAGAGGTGGAAATAGAAGAAATAATAATAGTCATTCCATAACTCCAACTCCACCACCTGATATTTCACCTGTTAGTAATGAAGTTTTTACAATTGAAAACTTTCCAAAATTAGGTGAAGAAAATGAAGAAAATGATGTTAGTGGTAATAAAGATTCAAATATAATGAATATGGCAGTTAATCCATCATTAAAGTTTACTAGTCATAAGAATGTATTTATAGTGGAAGATCCTAGTGGATGGAGTGAAGAAGAAATAAAGAGAAGAAATGATGAATTAATGATTGAATTGCAAGTATCATTATATGGAAATAGAGAGAAATTTGAAAGGTTTAAAAATGAAAGTAGAAAATATTTAAACAATCATATAACAGCAGAAGGATTTCATGATTTGTTTTTAGCTTTATTTGGCAAAGAAAATATTTATTTATTTGGAAAATTAATCAGTTTACTCCCTAATCCAAAGAAGAGAAAAGATTTAGAAGTTGTATATAGAAAAGCAGAAGGTAAACCATTAATAAGTCGAAGTGGAGAAAGTAAAGTTTACAGTCCAGTGGAAAGTGAATTAATAAATAAAAGAAATGAAATGAAAGTAAATATTAATGATGAGAGTAATTTGTATTATTTATCACTACATGAATTTTCAACGCAATTATTATGTATTTTTGATGATTTATTATGTAATAATAAGAAAATATCTAATAAAAATATAAGATTAAGTATTGAGACAGAAGAGATTATTAATAAAATAAATACAATCGATATAATAACAAGAACTTTAGAATGTTTATTAAACAATGAAGGAGTGAATGAAGAAGTATATAATATATTATATGAAACAATTGTTAGTCATTATATAGTGTTAGATGGTAATATGATGATTGATATAAAGTTATTAAATATTGAAGAAATAAGTAAAATAAAAGAAAAATTGAATAAATTGAAAGTGGATGATTTGTTGATTTGTAAATGTTATTATAACACAATTTTGAATGAATTATATGATAGATGTATGAAATTGAGGTTTTTAGATCATATTATAGCTAGTAAAAGTAGTGAAATAAGTAGGAATAGTAAATGGAATGGAAATAATATAAGTATCAATGAGAAATTCCCTTTATTACCAACTAATGATAGTGCAATTCCAATAATTCCAAAAGTAACAAAAACAACCAATAATCCTTATTTAGATGGATTAATAAATAATAATAAATCAAAACCAAAGAAAGAGACATTAGATGATAAGATTGATAATGCAATGAAACTATTGAATGAAGAAAAGAATAATAGTGATGGAAATAATAAGAAAAATAAAAAGAAGAAAAGTAAAGGTATATTATTAACTTCTTATTAATTGCTTTGTAATTTTCGTTTTTTGTTTATTTTACATTAAAAGAAAATATTTTTTATAAAACCATTCACAAATACTTACAAAATACAAATAATAATATCTTAGTCATTCTTTCACGAAATTTATAACGATTTCACTTATTTACTATTAATTTTCACTATCACTTCCACTACTACTACTTCCACTGTAACTTGAAGAATAACTTGAACCACTTCCACTTCTCTTTCGGTTAGTTTTACTTCCTGTTTTTCTTGGATGTGGTTTCACCTCTTTCTTTTCTTCTTCTTTTGGCTTTACTTCTTCTTTTGGTTTTTCTATTGTGGGTTTATCTTCCTCCTCCTTCTTCTCTTCTTCTTTCTTTTCATCGGCTGGTTTTTCTTCCGCTGTTGGTATAACTTCTTCTTCTTTCTTTTCTTCTTCTTTAGGATTTTCTTCGTTAACTTTCTTTACTTCTTCTGTTAGTTTTTCTTCAACTTTTGGTATATCTTCCTTCTTCCTTTCTTCTTCTTTCATAACCTCCACATCTTTCAATTTTTCTTCTTCTTTAGACTTTTCCTCTTCCTTCTTAGCTTTCTTTTGTTTCTTTGTTTTCTTTTGCTTTACTTCTTCATGTTTCACTTCTTCTTTTGGCTTTATTTCTTCTTTCTTTTCTTCTACAACTGTAACTTTTGGCATTTCTATATTTGCTCCAATTTCGCTTTTACCACTTGGCTTTACTCCTTTCTCAACAACTGGTTGAGTAGATATGGGATTTACATTTGGCTTTGGCTTGGATTTAGTTTTAGATGAGTGAGATTCAGATTTTCTTGATCTACATAATACTATTCCAACAATTACTATCAATACAATAACTACTCCACCAGCTATTATTCCAATCAGTACTCCTGTTGATAAACCATCACTACTATCAGATTTACCAGCAGAATTAGTTGGATATATTGTTTTATCTACTACATTGGTTATTTCAATTTCAAATTCTTTAAATATTGAGTCTTCTGATGATGATTCAGCTTTTGATTTAATCTCTTCACTTAATCTACTTGAATCTTCTTTCAATTCATTTGCAATTTCAAGAATTTCAGTTTTAGTTGATTCTTCTGGAATTGTTACTATTACTTCGATATTCATTTCATTTTCTAATCCTCTTAATAATACATTTCGATTGTTTACAACAACTTCGATATCTTCTCTTACTAATGTGACATTCTTTTCTTGATATACTTCGATTATTGAATCTTTTATTATATTTTTATCATTTTCACTTAATTCAGATCCAGTCACATTTGAAACTTTTATTTCGATTGATATTCTTTCGATTGGTTTTGGTGTTGTTGGAATTGAAGTTGTTGGAACTGATGTTTCATCTGTTGATTCTACTGTTCCTGTTTCATATATAGTTGAATCAGTTGGTGAATCAGTTGTTGGTAATTCTGTAGTTGGTGATTGGGTTGTTAGTTCTGGTGTTGTTGGAGTTGGTGTAGATGGTTTAACAGTAGTTGGAGTTTGAGTAGTTGGAGTCTGAGTAGTAGGCTTAACTGTTGTAGGTTCTGATGTTGTAGGTTTAACAGCAGTTGGAGTCTGAGTTGTAGGCTTAACAGTAGTAGGTAATGGAGTTGTAGGTTTAACAGTAGTAGGTAATGGAGTTGTTGGTTCGATTGTTGTTGGCGTTTGAGTTGTTGGTTTAACAGTGGTTGGAGTCTGAGTTGTTGGTTCGATTGTTGTTGGCGTTTGAGTTGGAATTTGTGTTGTTGGAGTTGGTGTTTGAGTAGTTGGTTCTGATGTTGTTGGCTTAACTGTGGTTGGAGTTTGAGTAGTTGGTTTAACTGTAGTTGGAGTTTGAGTAGATGGATTAACAGTAGTTGGTGTTTCAGTAGTAGGCTTAACTGTAGTTGGTTCTTGTGTTGTTGGCTTAACTGTAGTTGGTTCTGGTGTGGATGGTGTTTGAGAGGTTGGATTAACAGTTGTTGTTGCTGGGGTGGTTGGTTGCTCAGTTATGACACTACACATTGAATCATCAATTACTTCATCCCATAATCCATTTTCTAAACATTTTCTTATCTTAAAAGCTTTAGATCCATTTCCACAACTGGCTGTGCCATTTGTACCAGCAAAAGCTTTGTCAAATCCATCATAAGCATAACAAACAGGAAGTGAAATTGAATTTAAAATAAATAATCGATATTGAATATAATGAGCAAATGGATTTACATCATAAGCAGCTATATCAACTACTTCTAATCTATAACTTTCATAAGATTTTCTTACATTCAACAATGAAAATGTTTTAACTTCAGTGCAATGCTCAGTTCCATCACCACCTTTTAATCCTAAATCAGTATTTGAATATAGTTCTTCCCATTCTGGATGATCTTTATCTGTTGCTCCTAATATTTTTATATTCTTTGGACGATTATTCCAATTATTACTACATCCACTTATCTTAAACTCATTGAAATAAAAAGCATTATATCCATTGAATTTGTAGGTTATATAGAATGGCATATAATTGGCTTTTTCTCCTTTTACTAACGTAATTCCACAATAATCAGGATTATCATTTGTACTTTCACTTGCCATTGCAAATGTTTTATCTAAATTAGAATAATCAACTGGAGCATTTCCTTTTTCAGAGATTAAACCAATTTCATTCACATTTACTGTATCTAATGTTGTTACTGTATTAATTGTTAATTTCATATATTCTAATGAAATGATCAATGGATCAGAAACAGAAGAATCGCTTTTATGAATTTCTATTCCAATTATATTTCTTCCATTTAATAAAACAGGTAAAGGAATTAAGATTGTTTCTTCAGTTGCTGTTTCAAATGGAATTATTACATCTCCATTGAAATTTCTTCTGAATATTTCATTTCCATTTATATAAATCTTTAATCCATCTTTATATGTAATCTTTAGCTTGGGTGATCCACTTACTAATATATCATTGATTGTAAAATAATTTCGATAATATCTAATTGAAGATGTGAAATCAGGAAATGGTAAAGATATTTTCATCCATTCACTTTCTCCTTCTATATATTCATTATTCCAATGTGGTGATGATGGAGTAGAATCAGTATATTGCCATTCACTTTTGATTAAATCATTATTACATTCATGATCAACTTCAGTTTCAAAATTTCCATCATTTCCACATGTTACTTCTTTATATCCACTTCCACAATATGAAATTGAAGTCATTCCAATATTAGTTGACGGATAATTCTCATTAGCTTCACATATAGATAGTGGTTTTTCATCAAATACAAACAGTTTCATTTGTATATAATGTCCCCAATCTGTTGGACGTGTACCATATCCTCTGTTTGATATAACTTCAAATCTAAAAATCTCAAATGCTTTATTAATTGGATTTAAGGCAAATGTTGAAATACCACTACAATCTACTCCTGATAATCCCAAATCTGCATTTTCAAAAAGTAATATCCATTCTATATTCTCACTATCAACTGAACCATATATCTTTACATCCCTTGGATGAGTACCAGCATTGTTTGAAGCAACCACTTATTCTAAATTGATTCACATATTTAGCTACATGATTTTTAAATGTAAAATTGAAATTTAATGGAAACCATTTATCTGCACCTTCTCTATCTAATACAACTGAAATATATCCAGTATTAACATCATACATATTTCCCATATCTTTTATTTCTACAGGTATATTACCAGCTTGTGATCTTATTGTTATATCCACATTATCAGCTGATATTTGTGAGTATGTAATCCTCTAGCTACGAGTTTCTATTGTCGGCTGAAAATTCATCATTTTGAGACAATGGACTTGATTCACTTTTATGAATTTCTATTCCAATGAAATTATCAAAACTATCTGATTATTGATTGAGGAATTGAGATTGTTGATTCAGTTAATGATTCAAATGATTTGGCTTGCTTTGATTTCTGAGTTTATTTCTCCTAATGGCATATTCTTTCTGAAGATTTCTATTCCATTTACATACACTATCAAACCATCACTATATTTCACTTTTAAGATTGGACCATTGGTAGCTGCTATATCTGGAAGTGTAAATTTTGTTCGATAATAAGTAGTTACTGTTGTTTTCGCAGGAAATGAGGAAGGAGTATAAGTTATCCAATCATTTACAATATTAGCTCCAAGAATTATCACTTTGTGGAGTAGCTGAATATCCCCATTCATTATATTCTGGCAATACATAATAAGATAACAATTGTCTTGCATTAAAGTGATTTTGAATTTCTTTGTCTATCTTCACTTTCACACTTTTATTACTTTCCAATTCATTCATATTTATGGTTGATACTATTTTATCATTCATTTCTACTTTAACTATACCAAATTTCTCATTTGACTTTCTCTCTTCATTCTTTCTAATTTCATAAATACCTTCATTAAGACATAATGCAACAGATTGTGAACCATTCACCACTCTTGATCTAAACAGCTCTGATAAGTCAATCCTCATTCTACCAATAAAAAAACTAAATGGTTCATAATTCATATCATTTCTGATTTTGTTGTCGATTTGTCCTGCATATGAACCAGCATGATAATACAGTTTCACTAAAATCGCTGATTTATCACAATTTACTGTCGTCTTTCCTGAATTGTCATTATTTATGGTATCTACACTACCAACATGGGCTTTATCAACCAAATTTAGCCTCTGAATCTTTTGACAGTAAATCATTTCGAATTGTGTTTCTGTTGAGATTTTGCTTAGCTGAAGCAGAAATTCCTATTAGAATGATAAATGCACTTAAAAATACCCCAAAGCGCAATGAATAACAAGATATAACTCATTGAATAATTGGAATGAATTTTTTGTGTTTCAAGTATCATTTCACAAAGATACACTTACTCTTTTTTGTTACTATCAATTAAACCTAAAATTATGATGTTAAATAGCATAATTTATTATGCTTGTATGGTTTTGAAAGCTTTTGAATAAAAATGAATATGAATCATTTGTATTCTCTGATGAAATCTTCTATACACTTCCAACACTATCATTCTCTGATATAAGATACGTGTGTATTGCAGATATAAGAAGGATCAACTGATATTTCAAACTGCATATATTTAAAACCTCATCACATCAACCATTTATGTTAGACTAACCCATACCTCATTTAAAACTTACATTTTCAGTTTAATATAATCTCATTTTATATTAAAAATATTATCACAGTGTTTTCTATTGTGTGACATATACATATCTCGAATATTTTTTTCAATTTCACTATATAAGACAAAGACAAAAAGATTTAAAATCATGGTGTATCAAAAATAAAATTGGGTAATGAAAAACCTCAAAAAACAAAAATAAGCAAATAAAAGATGTAGTGAATTTAAAATTATTAATTTAAATAAATTAAGGAGATTTCAGTCTACTAGCTTTACTTTGTTCAAAATATGACCAATCTTCGATATCTTTCTCTAATGTCTTTGGAATTTGATACTTATTCTTCTTTAAGAAATTATAATATTCGATAATATTCAAATTCAACACCTCTTTTCTTACATATTCCATCAATCTTTCTAATTCAGTATCCTTATGATCATTATCATCTAAAATATCCAAATGTATCTTATAAAACAACTCTTTCGTGAATTCTTCTCCATTTTCTATAATCTCCTGAATGCTTACCAAAAATCTCTTTACACCGACACTTAGCGTCTGATTGAACTGTTGACTTTTATCTAACAACAATAAGAACCAATCACAATTCCTTAATCTCCTCATTCTCAACTTTCAAGCTCTTTTCTTCAGCTTCGATTCTCATTCTTTTCATATCCACATCTAAAGTTCTATTTTTATATTTGCCAAAGCATTCAAATTTATTCATTATCATCTCATGTCGATAAAATTCATATCTACTCAATTTATTCATTAAATTTTTCTTCACTTTCGATTTACTGTTATTAATGACATTACAAACACTTTTTAATTCGAATAACGGATCTAATTCAGTATTATTGGATGGGAAATCAATTATGGATTTAACTGTATTTATATTAACATTATTATCTATCTATCTTCTTCTTTTTCTTCTTCTCCTTTATCATTATTTTTTATTTTATTATTTTCATTACAATTATTATTTACAGGTTGTGGTTCTAAATTGATATTTAATGAATTATTATTACTTTTTGGAATTGTTGATTTTAATACATAAGAAGGTAAATGTGGTCTTCTTGGCGAACAATATATATTATTATTATTATTATATATAGTTGATTGTCGTGGACTTTGTCTTGGAGACTGTCGAGGAGATTGTACAGGTGATAATACAGATGATGAAGATTCAAAACTAAATTGACTATTATTCATTCTTTCTATTTGCTGTTGTTGAAGTGATGATGTTCTTATTGGAAAAATACTTTTACGTGGTGTAAATGGTGGATAAATGATAGACACACGATGATTCTTTAATGGTGATAAATTAGTAGAATTATTTGAGTTTGGAGGTTGAGGATTATATCTCTTATCAATTATTCTGAATTTTCTTTTCAATTTTTCAATATGATCTACTTCGTCATCATCTTCATTATTTCTGTGAGGGTTTGATTCCCGTTCAATTTGATTTCCTGCCCATTCCATCTTTTCTTCTACTGATGTTGTTGTTAGGTAATTAAAATAAGATTTACCTGATCTTACATATTTCAAAACTGAATTTGATTCTGCCACTGTTTTGTTTATTTCATTATATCCTGTATCTGTTATTTTTATTGGTCTTTTGGGTGATAAGGCTGTATCGTCTTCCAATGGAATGTATTTGGGTGTATCAACTGGTGGAGGGGTTGGTGGCTTTTGCCCTGGTATAATTTTATCAACTTTTAATGTGTATAGTGATTTTAAAGTGCCTAAAGGTCTGTATTCTTCATAATAAGGACAATTACAACCACACCCATTACGTAACATTTCTCTTTTCTTCAATATCAGTTGTTTTGACTCATTGGGTATAGATTTTCGAGTATCAGCTGTATTTCTCTGAGCTACCTATATTTTCTATAATGAAGTCACAATACCTTTTGTTTATCTAAGCATTCATATATGCCATAACAATCATCATCCAAAATTGTATTTTCAATTAGAAATGGCATCTATATACTACGATAGACTAAAAAACAGTTTTTATAAATCAAATAAACATTCAAACCTATATGGTAATATATATCCGTTTCATTATATTTATGGATGTTTATATCTATGTAGTTGGAATTATTTTTGCTTTTCTACTAAGTTTTGCTTGTGGTATATTTTGTGTATTTATTAATTTAGGAGGAAATAATATCTCAAATGCGTTATCACCAGTTATTAATCTGAAATGGTTGAATCCTAAAGTGGTTATAGTTATAGGAGCTGTATGTGAATTTATTGGTGTGTTTACTAACTGGACAGATTGTCAAGGATTAGAATATTATGGTATATATCTACTAGTTTTATCAATATAATAACAATTAGATTTAATTAATTTCGATTTATTTAAAGAAAATCCACAACAACTAGGTAAATCAATGATGTGTGTATTTATCTCAACTTCAATAGTTATTCTCGTATTTTCAATCTGTAGATTCCCTTTGCCAGTAGAATATCTGATCAGTGCATCATTTATAATGATATTTGTCAGTGAAAACGGTAAGAAAGGAGTAGATAGTAACTTAATTTTAAAGCATATTTTAGTCTGGTGTTTAAGTGCAGTAGCATCTTCATTCTTATCAGCTTATATCTATTCAATAGTGAAATTAATATTTATATCAGATAAAAGCCCTAAAAAGTCACTTACAAGATATTTCACTATTTTTTCATTTATTACAATCTTTGGTTGTGTTATTTGTTTTTTAGAAGCTGGTTTATTTCGAATTCATGTAGATATTCCAGCATATATTTCTGCACTAATTGCACTGACAGTTGGAATAATTGGTTCTATAATAATTAGAATATTTTATGTTCCAAGTCTAAGAATTCGATTGGATAAAGATATTAATGATATTATGTTAGTTCCAAATAAAAGAAGTGAAATACTACGAACACGTATAGTAATATATATAATAACTATACATTTCATATTTTTCTATAATAATCAAATATGTTATTTATTTGTATAGAATCCCATCCAATAATCACTATACATGAATATTCTGATATTGAAGGTTCAACAATTGCTGGAGGTTCATCATCACTTTATAATACACTTCCAATAGGTAGAAGTTTATCTCAATCTACTCCATCAGTATATGCATCATCAAGTACTCAACATAAATCAACTGGTAATTCGAACGGAAAGCTTGACAACAGGAGATATTAGAGGAAATAATAATAATTATTTAGATACATTGAATGAATCTCCAGAATATATAGATAATGGTAATATTAATAATGGAACTCAAAGGATAAAAAGAGTGAAATTCAATGACAAAGCTGAAGTTGTCTCATACAGTAACAAAATAAAACCAAAAAAATTATTAAAATATTTTGAAAAAGTAGTTGATTTTTCTTCAATAGAGATAGAATTGAAATGGTTTATTTTAATCATTTCAATAGTTTTATGTCTTGTCCAAGGAATGAATCAAATCGTTCCAATTGGATATATATTAGCTATTTTATATCAATGTTATAATACTAAATCAAATACTGAAATAATAATTAAAGATGAGGAGTTTTGTCCTTTTTATTTGATAATTATTATGTGTTTAGGTTTTGGATTAGGAATTTTGATTTTAGGTAGTAGAGTGACGTATATGTTGAATAATAAATTAGGGAATATTACACCAACAATTGGATTCTCTATTTTACTAACAGTTTGTATATATATATATATATATATATATATAATAATTTTGATTAACTTTATAATAGTAATTGTTTCAACGATTGGATATGGTTTGAATTATTATATATCTTCTACTTATTCGTATATATTTGCTCTTATTGGTATATGTACTGTGGAAGGGCTTGAAATTATCAAATGGCCACATTTAATTGTAGTTGGATCTATTAATATACTTGCTATTGGATTAGTATGTGGTATTACTGCTCTTTTAAGTTTAATTTAATTTAATGATTGTTATATTGATGTTTTGTGATGTGTTTTTCAAAATAGATTTGCAAACTGTAATTCAAGTTTTTTATTTTTTTCTCATGTTGCGTTTGTCTCGTTTACCAGTTTTTAGGAGTTTTAAACCTAATTATTTGTATGTTGATTATATATTTATTTATTTAGAAGAAAAGGATTTTGTCAAACTGCTTTACAATCATCAGTATTGTTGTTTTCTTTATTTTAGGAAATAAAATTAACAGAAACAGAGATAAATAATCTAGTTAAGAATGATAAACTAGATGAAGCATTTAATATATTAAACAAACTTGAAAATCAGCAATTAGCAACTCCAGTATTATATATGAATCTTTTTGACCAAATTAAATCTCCTAATACATGTTGGAAAGTATAAATATATTATATAAAATGTAGTTATTTGAAAGAGTTCAAAGAAACAAAGTAATTCTTGATAAAACTACTGTTCTAAGTATATTTTATTATTTGGTAATGATATATAGATTTATTAAATACATTTTCGCTTTATCCTGAATATTTTTTCCCATTTTTGAATTATTATATAAAACATCACCATCCTAAAAATTTACCTATAAATTCAATTTTCTTTTATTTATACACATATTTAGAAGGCCATTCCTATATAGTAGAATGTTGTGAAATATTCTGCGAATTGTATAAAAGAAAGTACCAAATACCATTTGCTGCATTTAAAAAGTGTGTTGTTGAATCATACAAATTGAATCATGATTTATCAAACATGGGATTTGAAAAAGTGAAAGTAATAGAAGAATTACACACATATTTCATTAATAGTAGATATAAAACAGATATTATAAAAGAATAGATTTTTTCCTATACATTCTTTTTTGCTCTTTGTTCTATTTATATATTACATACAACAAACAACAACAATTATTTAACGAAAATACTTTTTGAATTTAAGAAAAATTTAATGTTTCTGTTTCTTGTTGAATGGAGTGTTATTGTTACTCTTATTATTGTTATTATATGGACGTTTCTGAGCACTGTTATTACCTGGAGTTTGTTGTTGTTTCTTAAATTGTTTATTTCCAGTTTGAGGTGTTTTTGGTTGTTGGTTTTGTTTACCTGGTGTTTGATTTGGTTTACCTGGAGTCTGTTGTTTTTGTTGATTTGGTTTACCTGGTGTTTGTTGTTTATTTCCAGTTTGTGGAGTTTTTTGTTGTTGTTTACCTGGAGTTTGTTGTTTTGCTGGAGTTTGTTGTTGTTTTGGCTTTTGTTGTTGTTTTGGTTTTTCTTCTTCATCATCATCATCATCATCATCATCATCATCATCGTCAGAATCATCATCATCATCATCATCATCATCATCATCAGAATCTTCTTCTTCTTTAGATTCTACAGCTTGTTGTTGTTTTGGTTTTTCTTCTTCTTCATCATCATCATCATCATCGTCGTCGTCGTCGTCTTCATCATCTTCTTCTTCTTCCATCTTTGCTACTGGCTTTTTACCTTCAGTTTTGTCATCATCTTTATCATCATCATCGTCATCTTCTTCTTCTTCTTCCCCTTCTTCTCCTTCACCGAAATCAAAATCGTCACCTGGTTGGAAATATCCAAATACATTTACTTTAGCTTTGTCATTTCCGACTCTCAATGTTACATCACTTTCACCAGCAATTGGTATTTCAACTACTACTTGTGGTGTTTCTAAATATCATAATATATATGATTGATAATATACGTTTTGATAAATAAGCAATTGTCATTTCTGTTGGTTTTTCAGTTAATTGGTCATTAAATTTCATAATTACTGGAATTAATGCATCTCCTTTGATATTATCAACTGATGCTAATGTTAACTACAAAATAAAATAATGAAATTAATAATACTTGAGTTATAGTGAATTCCATCATATCAACACTGACATCCTTTGGTTCTTTATCAATCTAGACAATAAAATATTTGATTAATACTGTAAGAAACAATGATTGTGGCATGTTTTTTTCTAAAATGCAAAATATCAGCTTGAGGTTTGATAAACTTCATTTTCTTTTTTCTTCTTAATAATGTCATTAAAAATCAGTAAAAATACATTTTTCAAAGCTAAATATCTCTAATCTATAAAAAATGACATGTATAGACCAATGTTCAATAATTATAAACAAATGTCGAAATATGAATAAATCTTTCATTATTCTATTCGAATATTAAATAATAAAGAGAAAATAAATGTAAATCTATTCTTAATTTCAACTATTACACATTCATTTATTTCCTAACTTTCATCCGATAGTAAGCTCATCTTCAAGATGTTATACATTGAATAATCTGATATCTAGTTCATATTCAATTAAGTCGTTTTTGTAAGGTGTTGAAACGACTATATTTTATAAAAGATTTGTTCTTTATTCTTCTATTCATGAACACATCATGTACCGGGTATGAGACGTGTTTTATAATTTTCTAGAAAGAGAAAGCTAGCGTATATGGAAAGATACGATCCTTCTTTTATTCAGAACCAATATTCCAAATACATTCGGACTACAGTCACAGAATCAACAGAAACAATAAAATTATATATACCTGATCTTCAGTTTCCTAAATCATCGGAAGAACTCCCTGATGACGGATTATCTGCTCCAAAAACGACATCTCCATTGTGCTAACTAATATATTATATATTTTAGTTAGATGTATGATTTTGTATATAATTAGTAACTATTCTATTCATTTAATATTTTCATTTATATATCATCGTTGTTTTTATGTATTTTGTAGGTATTGTATAGAACATATAGCAGAAAAAATCAACTCATTTTTTCTTATTGCTTGATTTTATTCTTTGTTATAACCTAATGAAAAGCATATAATATTAAATAGTGAATTATTTACTTAATCACAATATTTAGAATAGACAAAAATCATGAAATAATAACTTCCTATTTTAAATTCATAATTCTAAAAAAACTAATTCATTCCTTCTTTACATGAACAAATACAATATGATCGAATTTCAATCATTGATATATTTGAAATTTCAGTTTCTTTCATCTTTTCTGGATATTTTCATCATTAATAATATTCATTAATTCGGTTTATTATTGTAACTTTTTATTAATCGATCTTGAACATCTTCCCATTTATCACTTCTTAAATAATATTTTATTATAATATTAAATGGTAATATTTCTATATCATTATAGAACAACATTTCTTTTCTTTCATTTATCACTATTAAATCATTGTTTTTGTCTCTCAATATTTCACTTATTTTTATCATATCTTTATTCAGCTCTTTTAAACTCAATCTGTCTTCACTTTTCACTTTCAAAATTCTTCTTATCAATTCTTTCATCACATCATCGCATTCTACAATAAAACTGTATTTACATCTCACAATTTTGTCTTTGGTTTTGTTGATATTATTATCTTCATTAAATGGTAATTTCTTGTTTATCATTTCATATAATATACAACCAATTGACCAAATCACACTTCTCTCATCAAATTCTAGTCCATTCAATTCATCTGGACTTTTGAAACACACATCATACAAATTTAAATCTTCTTCTTTTCTTATTTCATTCAAGAATAAATCACACAATTTTATTTTGTCATCATTCTCCATTACAATATTACTACTCTTCAAATTACTAACTTTCAAACCATATTCACTTAATATCATCACAATTTTACATACAACACTTATCACATGATATATTTCATCTTTAGAAAATGTATTAGTTTCAATTATCTCTTCTAAATCTCTCAAGTAATATTTTCTTTCCAATATCATATCATTATACCCAGTAAATTGACATTTTTAATGGATACACATACAACAAATAATTACTACACAATAATGATTGTTTTTCAAAGAATTTGAAAATAGTCTTTTCTTTTATTCCCCTAATATTCACATTCTTTATCATTTTATCATCTACTTTTCTATTAACTCTAACTCCTTTACTTTCACTAATCACCACGTTTCTTTCTTTTATCTATTCATATAAATCACTACTTATACATTGGTAGAGTTATGCAAAAACAAAAATGATAGTCCATCAATGAAACATCTTAAATAATTCATTTTTTAAAAATAATGTTTCAAAAATATTATCGTTTCATTATTTTTATTTTTCATTTTTCACATCCTTGGTGATTAGCTACTGAATTATTGACTTTTAATTTAAATACCAAAAAAAGAGATAAACATATGTGAATATAGTTAATATAATAATATATCATTGTTGTAAAGATAAATTTTCAATTAGCTTCTTGCAATCTTTTATATTCTTTGTAGTTTGTAATTATTACTTCAAATTTGATGGTGATTGTTTTTGATTTATATTTTGCTAATGAAAAATAAACCAAATTCACTATCCGATTATACTTTATATAATTGTAAATTGGATTGCTTTTATACTCTTCCATTTCTTGATGTGAATAATAAATCTATCATTTCTTTACATTTTTCATCATTATTTATTTTAAACAACTTTTCTTTGACCATTTCTTTTATTCTTTCTGATATAAATCTTAATGATTGGATTTTGTAATATCATCTTCAAATGTTTCATAGATTAATATATTGTCATAATCGCATTTCGCCATTGAAGATACATTAATTCCTCTCATTATATCATCTACTGCACCAATGACTTTTATTTTGTCATCTATTTCTGTTTCACCATATACTCTATTTCCTATTATGCCACCATAGTATTCGTAGTTTTTCCTATAACAAGTTACATCACTATTATATAAATCTAACCAATCTTCATTCTGTATTTTCTGATTGAATGTATAAATCTATATAACTTTTATTCTTCTTTTTTGAATCTATTTCAAGAACTGCCATTTTTCTCACATGTAAATCTAAATCATATTTATTCATAAAATATTTAGGATAATTATCATATAATTTATATTTAGGATTTTCCAGAATTATCACTTTTTCAATTTCTTCTTTTGTAAATGGAGGTATATACATTACAAGTGGACATCTTTTACTTTGAAATGCATTATAGTTTTCATCAGTTGGATCAGCTATTAATATTATCATTTTAGCATCTGGATAATCATCTTCTCCAATTACTTCTTCATTTGAAATAACTATATATGGTTGTTTACTAGTGATATATTGATGTGGTTCATTACTTATAATTATTATATCAATATCTGAATTGTGTTGTTGAATAAAATCTATTATTACATCTGATAATATTGATTTACCTATTCCACTATGACCAAATATTAAGTAGTTCTTTTGATATGGATAATTTATATCAATAATATCTCCAGGACATATAATGTTAAATATCTTATAGTAACAATCTCGCATTAAATATACTGTACTTTTATTTCTTACATATGCTTCTATTTTCACTCCTTCTGGTAGTTCATACAATGAAGGTGGAAGTTTATCATCATCATCATCTTCTTCTTCTTCATCATCATCATTTTTCATTTCTACTACATCTACTTTTGATGTATCTTTTTCTGCACCTTCTAATCTTTTTATTAATACATCCTTATTTCCACCAACTTTTAATCCTTTACTATTCAATAACATTTTTATCTCATCAACTGTCAACTTTGTGTAATCTACAACTATTTTATCAATATCTGGAGTAATATCTTGTTTTGCTTCATCTAATATACATAATCTATAATTGTAATTATCTCCATTCTCACCATATTCCTATTATATAACATTATACATATATATAATTAATACTATCATGGATTCTAACATGCTCTTTTCATCTTCTTCAAATATCTCATCTCTACATATTATTCTATAAAATACTCCTTCTAGAATAAAGTCAAAATAATTATTTTCATCCAATATAAAATAAAGAAAATGTTTTGCACCATCTGGATAATATATTGACTTTTCTTTCTTTGAATTATACTGGAATCAGCATCTTTCTTGTTTATATCAGTTTGCATAACTAATTCATATGATATAATATGTTTTATTGCTGATCTCCTCATTTCATTATCATCATTCATAGATCTAAGTTTATTTATTAGTATACCATATTCAGTATTATTTCTAGGAGGATAGAATTTGCATGAAACATAATTTTCAACATATTTTGATATAAATTTCAAATGCCGTTTTGGCTTATATATTCTTTCTTTTACAATCTTATCATCTACTTCTTCTAAATCATATTTTAATATGATATTTGATAATGCTGTTTCTATCAAATAATCTTTACTGTTATAATGCTCTAAAAATTCATTATAACCTTCTGTTCCTACCACACTATCTATCAGTTGTTTATAATAACTCCAATAATCTCTTCCATAATTCATTTCATATAAATAACTGAAGTATATTAATCTGGGAATATTTCCATATCTTTCACAAACATCTTTAAATTCATTACTTCTAACATTAACACTACCCAAACCAACACAATTCTCAAACCATTTCTGAACTTCTTCAAATTCAAATGATTCAAAATATAATTTAACAGTATTTTTATACTCATCATTATTACTTTTCTCTGGAGAACTTATGGAGATAACTGTGTTATCTTTAAAATCGTTATTATAGGTATCAACTATTACTATTGCTTTTCTAATATAAGAAGTACTAACATTTTCAATTTTTATAAGATTATAACCATTTCTATTTTTTTCTTTTTCTAATTTATATATTTTTGTTCTTGATGGATCTCCATTTCTCTTGCCTTTATAAACATATACACCACCTGGGTATTTTGTTTCCCAATCATCACTATTCTTTAATTTGTATAGTAAATAATATATAAACGAAGTCTTACCAATACCTGGTTGACCTGTTATTACTATTTTCCTATTTTTTTTAATAAGTCCATGTATATATCCCCACATTATTCCATAACTCTCTCTGATGTAAATCTTCTTCAAGGGGAATTGGAATACATCAACATCAGTATTTCTAAAATCTAAATAATCAACATTTATATTACTTCCAGTAGTATAAATTACACTCATATTGTTGATGATCTTTACAAAACTGTCACCTTTCGCAACAACATAAAATTGAGAAACAATTACACATTCTCTATCATTTGTCTTTCTTCTTTTGGAAATATTATTACTATTATCACTTACTTTTCTCTTCTCTGTATAATTTCTTTCAACTCTACTTTCACATCTACCTCCACCTCTGCCACTACCTTTAGCTTTACTAGTTTTTGATTTTTGAACCATATAATTGCTTAAAGACTATTAAGCGAGATATTAAAGAAAATAGAAAATCAATCAAATCAAATCAAGCCTATTTTAGCCAATCAAATGACAGAAGTAGAATAATTTTGATGTTTAGTTTTCTACTTATCTAAAAAGAGATAAAGTTTTATATAATTAGAACTAACGTTTAATTTTTCATTTTTCAAAGATTATTTCTTATTTTCATAACACACACATTTACATACATACATATATATAATCATTGTTACATTTATTCTACTTCCATTAAATTCTCTTTCAACTTTTCTTCTTCATTCATCCTCTTCAGCTTCTCTTCTTCCAATCTCAATATATTTACTTCATCATATACACTAAATATTTCATTTCTTTTACTTGGATCAGAATAATGACTCTGTAATAAATACATAAATCTCATAATTGAACTATTAAATTCATTTTCATTTTCAATTTCTTCCATTGAGTTATTTTTCATAAATGAACTAGAGGAATAATTCAATTGATTATTCAGATTTAATCCACTACTACTACTACTATATAATATATAATAATAATAATAATAATATACAATTTGGCCATTTCTAGATTGATTTTCATATTATGTTCTTCTTCAATTTTACTTCGCCAAATTCCTTCGCAAATATCAACACTTGCTCTAGACCATTGTAATTCTGCTTCCTTTAAACCTTTCTCAGCTATTGCATAAACAGAATTTGGATCATCTTTATATCGAATATTATATAATTTAGAGTTATTAAATATTCGATATAAATCATTTATAAAATCATTATAATTCAAATATTCTTTTTTATCAATCTTTTTACGAATATCAACTAAGCAAATTGGAATACCAACTACGGATAAATAATCTACGTACTTTTTTAAATCAATTTCTTCTTGAAATATACCCCATCTTTGATCTTTAAATGCTTTATATACATTCTTTAAAATTGGATATTTCACTGTTGTTGCTTGATTTATTTCAATTTCTCTTCTTCGAAGTGATTCTATTGCTTTTTCAGTATCTTCAAAATAAACAATCTTCAATTCTTCAAAATATCGTTTTAAATGCATCATTTGCTGTTTTCTTTGTTTTGTTTTTTCTTCATTTGCTCCTTCAAAATTTTCAATATTCCAATCGAAGAATTCGATTATATCATTTAAGAATGTGTTATAATCATTGTCATATTCTCCTTTGTCAAGTTTGTTACCTAATTCGTTGAAGTGTATTTCTTCATTTAGTCTTTTCTATACAATAAAAATAGACAATAAAAATAAGCAATAAGCAATATATATATACACTTATATAAAGTGGTATTCCAAATCCTTTCATCTTTATATATTCATGATTATATATCTTATTATAACATTCTTCACATATCTTTCGCTTTCTAATAATCTCCTTCTCTTTTTCACTTAATTTCCTCTTTGTAGTAGTAGTAGTTGTTGTTGTTGCTATAGATCCAGTACCAGTAGTTGATTTCTTATTATTACCTAATGAATGAATAATGTCTGGAATAGGCTTGCCTTCATATCGAGCAACTTCTGTTTCAAATTTGATTTTTAATCGATTTGCTGCTTCTATTATATGTTTGTTATCTTTATCTTTATTGAATTTAAAGGCATTATTAAATACTAACCTTACATCATCTATAAATTCACGAAATACCAAATACTGATGTCTGTTGTATTTTTCAATAATTGTCCCAAAATCCATAGGCTTGGAAATGACTCGAGTATATTCTTTCCAACTTGCTAAACTGTAACTAAATGGTATATAATCTTTATATTCATATTTCAAAATTTTTATTTTTTCAATTATAAATTTTAAATCCGTTTCTTGAGGTTTTTCTGTTAAGTAATTTGGATGATGGTTGATATATTCTTCTTCTATTTTCTTAAATTCAGTTTTGAGTGTATTTGCTGCTCTTATTAAATTTTCTTTTTCTGGACTGTTCATTGCTGTTTGATAGGTAATTGCATTATCAGCGATTAAGTAAATATCTCTACTAAAATCACTAAAAGATTTGTAATTCTTTATGGATGTCTATATATATAATTAGATGGAAAAATAACAATATATATATAAATACAGTAATATTTGGAAAACTAATAGGTCTTTTCACATAATTTGTATATTGAGCATATGATTTCAATACCTTTATTGGAGTTTTAAAAGCATTATAAACAGATGCTTCATAAGTAGAAGTCTTTATTATATTTAATATTTTATCACATTCATCGTGAGGTAATTGTGAATCTCTATAGTTTAAAATCGTCTTTCTTTTTTTATTCAAACTAAAAATATCACTACTTTCATCGAATTTAGGTGGAATTAATCGTTTATGACTTGAATTTTTAGATGCAACAGATAATGTTGAAGATGGCATAATATTCGATTTAATGACAGATGAAGCAGCAGTAACGGCTTTGTAGGTTGCGTTGGATAGTTTATATTTGTCTGGTTCACGGAAGTGAAGGTATAATTCATCAATTTCTTTTAATTGATCAGTTGCTCGTTGAATCCATATCTTTGATTCCAGTGTTTTTTTATCTTGTGAAAAATATTTGATACTGTTTTGAAACACTCTTTTATATTCAGCAATAAACTCATCGATTAGCTTGTATTTGTTGAATACTAATTTATACTATTTAAATAAATAAAGACATAAATGAAAATGAATTAAAAAATTGAAAGAAAATGAAAAAAATAAAAATTAAAAAATGAATATCATATAATATACTGTTATTTCTTCAAATACAATTGGTCTTTTAATAACTTCTTTATAATTCGTCAATAGATCTAATCCCTGTTTATACATATAAGGATCTAACAATGATTTATTATCATATTTTTTATTATATAATATTTCAATCCAATCAAAACACACGAATTTATCTTTGAAATATTCTGCTTTTAATACTTCAGAAGCTTCATCTTCAACTTTTTGTAAAAATGTAATAGCATATCTTCTGAGCTTAGAAGTATCTGTAGATATAACTGTATTGAAGTATAAACAGTTGTAACAAATTAATCTCAAATCTTTTAAGAAACCATCTATCATTTCATACTCATTATAGTTTAATTTACACTATTTTTTATAATGATAATTAATATAATATACTGAGATGGAGTGTAAACTAACTGGATGTTTGACTTGCTTATGATATGCTTCATTACTCTTAGGGACTATAAAACTGAAGTTTTTACTAAAATTTCTATCACTATAAAGCACTTGCATAATGGATAAACATTTTAATTTGTCTTCTAAAGGAATTGAAGGCTTCTAAAAGAATGAGTAACAATTAACAATTATACAAGTATGTTACTATGATATCCTATCTCCTTAAAACATTTTAAACAATATTTATCAAAGCTATCCAAGCAATTCATGAAATATGTCTTCATTGCTTCATTACGATCAGTAGACGAGTCAGAAAAAGACCTGATGCCAATTTTGTATATTCTTCGGATTTTCATTATTAGTTCATCAATATTTCCGAAAAGACATTTGTCAAGTGAGTCTCCCAGCCTTATCTAGTCCATTTTATAATTCAATATAAAATACTTTGATTTGTTCGTTGTTTAACATGTGATATCTCATCCTCCCACTATCAGTTTCTTCTTTTATTGCTCTCCATTGAAAGAATCTTTTCATTTCATCTGATTTCCAATCACATTGATCAAATATCTGCTTCATAATAGCATAATTTGATTCCTGCATTTGAAAAAGAAAAAAAATGAATGAAGACTCAAGCTTAACAGGATTTGGCTTGAAGTTTTTATAATAAACAACAATCAGCATATATCCTTAAAAATGTATTAAACAACATAGATATCTTAATTAACTTATAATTATATATAATTTTTTCACATTTTAGTACGATTCACTTTTCTTAATTTTCTGTCCAAACACATCAACAGATGTAGAATGTGATACTCCTTCCGCATTAGAATTCATCCTAGTAATCATCATCACATCATCAACATCCATCGACTTCATATTTCTCTCACTATACGCTGATTTATTCAAACATTTTGTAATACTTGAATTATACCTTGACATAAAGGAAACAACAGCTATTTGATTTTCTTTACTTATATCATTCGTCAATGGCTCAAAATCATATTTATAAGGATGAGATTCTCCACCGAATATAATTTTACAATATTCAATAAACGATGTCTTTGGAAACTTGCCATTATGGTTTTTTCTATATGTTTCTATCGTTGGTACCATTTGTGCCCTTGTTCTTATCACTTTCCAGTCATTTCTACTATAAACTGTGTTTAAAAACACATCTCTGAAATAAGTTATTGGTTGAAGAAAAGTTGCATTTTCTGAACAATACTGTAAGTATTCTTGTAATGTCCAATAGCCTTTGTGATTGGAATCATATACTTGAAAGAGTGTAAGTAACACTGAGGTAATATCATCGAAATGAAATAATCGAAGTAATTCTGTTACATTTTCTATTGTTATACGGTTTGTGTCTACGTCAGTGACAAGAATTAAAGCAACTATACATTAAGAAATTAAAGAAATTTATACATGTGTATAACACTTCAGTGTCTACCTTTGAAAAAAATAAACACATCTGTAGGAATGAATTCCAATCAGTTTCTTTACCAAATATTCTATTTAACACCTGTGGGAAAGAAAATGAACATAATGAACATTTCCACGCTCTTAATGTAATTTTGGATGTGCTATGTAAATATTACAGTTATTATAATAACTATTATACTGGTTTGACAAAACCAAAAAGGATTGTTGAAACTTTTTGATATCTTTCCTGTTTACTATTTTTATATCATTTATTTATATCATACAATATGATATTCTCACTAAATAAAGAGTATCTTCTAGAAGATGGAATTCCTTTTGTATGGCGTAAGCTCCACTACGTTTTTCTATATCAGCGTTATCAAAAGCGTCACTCATTATTTAAATTTACACCAGATATTGTGATTCAAATTTAAAACGAATAAAACTTGAAAAAAACTTGTGAAGAAAAATTCTTTTAATTTTAAAATTAAACAAATTAGATTAGAATTATTAATTTGGTTCTGTCTTTACTATTTGTTGATTTTCCATTATTTGTTTCTGATGCTTTTGAATTATCTTTAATCTTTTGTATAATTCTCTATTTCTATATTTTTCTGCAATTTCTTTTGATAATTGTTCCTCATAACTATATTATAATAAACATATTTTTTGTATACTTTTTCTTTTGAGCTTTAGCCTTCATTACATGCGATTTTAATAGCAATTCTACAGGAACATCCTCCATAGAATTTATATAACACTTTGTAGAATCACAAAGTGACTGAGGTACAGTGTTTTGCATTTGATTATTATTCTGATATGTTTGGCTTTGTTTCTTATCTTCTGATTTTTCAGTATCTGACGTATTTGGAGATAAATCTTGAGAAATAACAGTAGAATGAGTGGTATAATTATTCATAGTCTATATATATAACAAGTATATTATACAGAATTAGGGTTATTAAAAACCCATGCTCTAGCCATAGAATAAATAGTAGGTGGAAAAGGCATATTATCAAAATTTATTCTAATAATTGCTATAAATTATTGATTTTATACAATCTATCATAAACTTGAACAGTCTTTGAATAGTTTAAATTTACCGCTGGAGATTGTGGTTCTGATAATATATGACTATCTGTTGAACCATAATAACCTTTATTCATTGCAAACAAACAAATTAAATATTTGAATTCTGGGTTATTTTTTGGATCATTTTTCAATGAAATATAAAATGATAAATAAATCTCTTAAATGAGTGCTAGAGAGTTTAAATAAGTAATGAATCTAAATTTGACAAAGGGCAAAGAAACATTAACACTAAATTGAAAGGTGAAAATAATGACAATAATGATGTAAATTACACATTCTACTTTACACTTCTCACTTTATTGAGTATATTATTGAAATTGATATATTTTCTAAGATAAAGAATGAATACAAACACAAATATAACAAATGAAATGGATTATGAAGCAGAAAACACAAAATCTGACAAACTAATCAATTTTACACATAAAATACTTACTAAAAACGAAGAAAATCAAGATAATGTGCTAGTAAATAATGATAAAAATAGTAAAAATAATGTTTGTGATGACTTAATAGAAAATAAATCAAATTTAAGCGAGATTAGCTATGTCAATTGTAATAAATTTTCTTTTTGTTGCGATGTAAACATTTCAAATAATTTGAAAATAGAAAATGACACTAGAAATAACAGTATACTTGTTGAAATGTCAAATGTACCTTCTAAACTTACTAATTCCACTCCAACATCTATTAACATAGAAGGTGTAAAACGACACGTTTTAAATAGTAAAAAAAGAAAGAAGAATGGTGAAGATAATCAAGATTCTAAGAAAAAGAGAAGAACTAAAGATATACAAATACCAGTTTCTGATGAACATTTAAGAGAATATTGTATAAATGCTGTAAAAGATTTTCCAAAGAATGGAATAATTAAAAAATGTAACATATGTAATAACGAATATGATATTAATGTTCTGTTTAAAGACAATAGAATAATTGATGATAAATTGAAATATATATGCCTATATTGTTCTATTAGTGTAGATGTAAGTGAGATTAAAGATTGGAATGATGAGTATGATAAAAAACGTGTATGTAAGAGATGCAAAACTAGAAAAAGTGATAAAAAGTATAAGAAACCTAAAATAAAGTATTGTATGTATTGTTCTTTGAAGAAGAATAGACATTATGGAAGGTATTTAATTGGTTTAGAAAAGATAAATAATAAAAATAAGAAAGTATACGATAATGATGAGCCACTCGATAAAGAATCTGTTAATAGTTGTTACGTTTAATATAGAATGTTTGTATTAACTAGTTTACTTGATTCTGTATTTTTCTAGAGTATAAATATATTGTGTTGCTAAATATATACTAAAAATTGTTTTAGATCGCTTAATCAACACTCTTTTCTTAATATTCTTTCATATAAACAATAAAGCTAAAATATTTTAATCATCTAAATTAGAAAACTCAACATTTAAATACATTCATTTCAGGTTAGAAAACCGAAAAAATCATTCCCTAAAGATTTCATGAATTTGTTTATCATATTCATTGTACTTTGTGGTATAAATTATAATTTATATTATTGTGTTAGGTATTTCTGCTTCAGCTGATCACCATATCAACAGCAACACTAATCTCATCAATTTAGTTCCAAAAGATGTAGAAGGACAAATGGTTGAAAACAAACCAGTTGGTAATATAGATTCGATTGATGGTGTTTATTCTCAAAATCAAAATGTAATTTGCAGTAATTTAGAAAAATCAGTTACACTTCATTACGAGACTGCTACTACTGTAGGTAAATTAGCTATGAAATATAATGAAGGTGTAAAATTTGAACCATTTAGCTTATATGATGGTGAAAAGAAGATTGACTTATCAGAACTGTTTCGATCAAAAGTAGTAAATGGTACACAAACTGTGACACTATGTCTTTCCGAAAGTATTTATGAAATTCGACGAAATGACGAGATAAAATCAAAAGTCGAATTTGGTATAGTTAAAGTAGAAATGAATGGTAAAATAGTATCAACCGTAAATATTAGTGAGTTAGGAAGTAACAAAGGTATAAAAGTAAGTATTAGCGAAGATCGAGAACTGAAGTCTTCTGTAAGAAAATTAGCAAATGTTATTGTATTACCAGAACAAAGCGTATGGGAATATTCAGCTACTCCACAAAGTGATAATTCCTGGAGTAATATTGTAAATGATTGGAATAAATTTGTTCCACCTTCATTTCCTGTGAAAACAACAACTACTACATATTATCGATCAAAATTTACACTTCCAGATATAGCTGGTACAAATTCACCCATATTGAAAGTGAAATACAGAGATGGTTTGATAGTGTTTGTAAATGGAATAGAAATCTTCAGAAAGAATATGCCATTAGGAGAAATAAACTCAGAAATCAAAGCAAGCAAATCATTTGAATCATTAACTGAATCAACAATCTCAATTCCTCAATCAATAATCAATAGTTTTGATAATTTCATTGGAATAGAAATTCATAAAAGTAAATTAAGTCCATTGTCTCAAAATGATGAATTTTCAGCCACAATAGAAACTCGAGCTAGAGGATTATACTCACAAACAACAGCTGATAATGTGGATATAACTGTAATATCACAAGCTGGTATTGCACCTAATATAGGAAATGCTTTAACTAATATGTTTTCAATATCAACAACTCATTGTAGTGTAATATTAGGTAATAAGGATGATATAAAAGACGAATCAAAATGGTTTCCAATGAATTATGATTTTACATTTAGAAATCATGTAGCTAAATATATGAATCAATTTAGAATAAGTGGTTGTTCTAATAATTTCAAAAACCATCCAAGGGATGTAAAAATATATGGTTCAGTTGATAGTGACAATATAGAATGGATATTGCTTTATGAAAATACAAATTTGGGATTATCAGAAATGGAATGTAGTGATATTTCAACATATGCATTAAATCCAATTAATAAAGCATTTGAAAGTTACAGATTAGAAGTAATATCTAATAATGATTATTTTTTAGATTGGGGACATTATATTTCATTCAAATTTTTTGTATTAGATGAAAAACCACTATCTATATGTGAAGCTAATGAGAATTATCCGTCAACTAATATTGGAATGACTTCAATTATTTATTGTGGAAGTGGATATAAAGAAGTGAGATGTGGAAATGATGGAAATTTTGAAGCTGAAGTTGATCATGAATGTAATAATGATTTAATCAAAAGTGAATGGCAATATACTGATTCTACTCCATCATCACCACATTGGAATAATGAATATATAGAAGGAGAAAGTGAATGGATGAAAATATCTTTACCATTTCCTGATTTCACATCTTCAATTAGATATTATCGAAATTATTTTACAATCAATGATATATTAGTAAGTGGATCACCCAAGTTAAAGATTACATATAAAGATGGATTAAAGATTTATATAAATGGAAATGAAATATTCAGAAGAAATTTCAATGGAGATGTAATAATTCCATTTGAAACAGCAACTGAAGAAACAATCTTAATTCCTTTACCTGTTTTATTAAATGGAAGAAATATAATAGGAATAGAAATTCATAAAAGCGATTCTTCTGTTTCTGATCCATTGATCATTTCATTAGAATATATGAAATTAACAATTAATACAGTAACAACATTAGATACAGTAAATGTGAATGAAATTGGTTTAATCTCTGAAAAAGGAAATGCTCCAGTTGATTATACTAATTTAGATAAAACATTTGCAATGGCAAGTGAAAGTACAAATGATAATCCTGATTATTGTGGAATTACGTTAGTAAAAGGAGAAAAAGCCAATTATATGCCATTTTATATAACCTACAAATTCAATGGATATAATGCTTTTTATTTTAATGAGTTTAAGATAAGTGGATGTAGTAATAATTGGAATAATCGTCCAAAGAATATAAAAATATTAGGAGCAACAGATAAAGATCATCCAGTATGGGAAGAACTATATTCAAATACTGATTTAGGATTAAAAGGTGGTGATGGAACTGAGCATTGCACTGAAGTTAAAACATTTTCATTGTTGAATGTAAGAAAATCTTATGAAAGTTATAGATTAGAAGTAGTTGATATAGCTGCTTATGATGTAAATCCATTTGCTCATTATATTCAATATCGATTATTTATTTTAAATTCAATTTCACTTCCTGTTTGTTATGCTTATGATGGATTTGACAAAGCTTTTGCTGGTACAAATGGCACAGCCAGTTGTGGAAATGGATCTAAAGCTTTTAAGATAAGAAAATGTTTAGAAAATGGATTATGGGATGAAGTAATTGATGATTCAATGTGTAATGCAAAATGTTCAGTTACAGTATATGATCAACTTGTAGTAGCAAATCCTGGTGAATATGGTGAATTAACCTGTCCAAACAATCAAAATAAGAAATGGAAAGCATATTGTCCTCTTAGTATTCCAGTATCATATATTGATATTGTTGATGAATGTGTTAGTATTACTTATACAGAGAATTATATTACTAAAAGTGGTAAAGCTTTAAGTATAACTCCAACAATATCTGAAAATCCACCAACATTAACATTTAGCAAAGAAACTGGTCCTGATTTTATAACAGTAGAATCATCTACAGGTGTTGTAAGTGGAACAATTCCATCAGATGTTTTAGAAGGAAAAGAATATGAATTAATAATTCGTGTTCAACCAGTTGATGAAAGATTCACAATAAAGATCGAAATAAAAGAAGAATCAAATAATGATGAATTTTATAGATTAATAACAACGAATAGTGAAACAGCTGAAATAACTAAATCATATATAATTGATATGAGTAAATGGAAAGTTCCCGAATCTTTATCATTTAAGACATTAACAACAGTTGGTGATTATACAGTGAAAATGAAGCATTATATAAAAGAAAATGAAAATAATGTATTGAGTTTATTTGGTTCAATAGAAAATCAAATAATTGAACATTTACATTTGATAATAGAATCTCATAATGGAAATAATGTAAATCCTTCACTTAAAACCACAGAAAATGGAATATTTTCAAAGATATCAAACAGTTATTTATATGATATAGAATTGAAAGTAAATTGCAATATTGAAATGAATCAAAATGAAGATAAAACCTTTGGTTTATTGAGTAACTCAATGGAGAATATGATAATGATTCATGTAGGAATATATTTTGAAGGAAAGATATCAATAAATACTTTCACATATTCATCAACATTTGGCTTGATAAGTGGATTTATTAAAAATGGTGATGGAAAAGAAGTAAGTGGAATATTTGTGAAAGGAAATGAATATAGTTATACTCGTGGTAATAGTGGTCATCAATATAATGGTTTGATGTTTGGCTCATCTGAAAATCTGATTATTTCATACAGTTATAGTGATGTTAATACTTTCAAAATTAATTCAGAAAGAGGCTTAAGTAGTAGTTTGACAGTAGCTCATGCAACATCAGCATCCTCTTATTTGAAATTCTTTAGATGTTTTGCAATAGTAAGAGTAGTAGCTGATATTGAAGGCAATTTTTGGGCATTCTTTGGTCCATTTTTATGTCGAGGCAATATAGTTGAAACAGTTGATGAATGTTGGAGTGATATAAAAGTTGGTGTTTTAATTGGAGCAAGTGAATTAGTTGGTTTTAGAGGAATGTATGAGAATAATGAAGTTAATGCGAATGTGATCTTATCTAATAGTTATATTCACTATCATTTTACTAAAAGCATTACACATAACGATGCAAAGATTTTTATGATGGCAAAATATACAAAAACAGGAAGTTCGTTGAATAATGTTTATTCTTCAATAACTTATGATGATGGAGTTACATTTGCATGTCAAATAAGAGATATTCAGGATGATGAAGGTACACAAAATCCAAGTACTATTCATAATACCATCATACAACAAAGAAGTGGAATAAAAATCATAAGATCATTTTATAGTAAACAAATTGGATTAGTTGATGAAACATCTGATATAAAAGAAAAGCCATATAAATATTTGAATGGATTCTTTACAAAAGATAGGAAAATATATTATTCCACAATGCCAAGATATGATGAAAACAGTAAAAGAATAATAGATGAATATGGAATATTAGAAAATGTTGATATATCATTAGATGAAAATTCATATCCACATTATAATAAAGTAAAATCTGTTTGGTATAGAAATGAGATAAGTTTAAATCCAATATATAAAGATGATTTGAGAGATAGTTATAAATTATATTTGTTGCTGAAAGATATAAAAGATGAATCTAAGAATGTAATAATATCATCATCTAGTGATTGTATTAATTCAGAAAGTATAAGTGTGAAAAGTTGGTCAACAAGTGAATCTTCAATTAAATCAATAAGTGAAAAAATAAATAAAGAGAGTTGTAGTATGAATTCTTATAAGAAAATAAGTTATGAAATAAGTGGAATAAGTACAGGAGAATCTGAGATAGTGGAATTAGTGAATAAAGAAGTAACTCCATCCTATACAGTTAGTTACAAAGATTATGTCGAAGAGAACAGTGAATTTAATATGATATTTAGTTTACCTTATCCATCTGAAATAGTAGTAAGTGGAAGTGAAATAATTGTAATGAAATCGTTAGAAAATGGTGAAATATTTACCTCATGAATATGAATCAAAATTAGTGTTAAATGTAGGAAATGTTGAAAATGAAGTGAATGAGAAAGTGAATATTTGTGTAAAATCTCCTTTTGCCTATGGTGAAGAAAGTGGAAAATGTTTTGATTTGACAGTGAAAATTCAGACTGGAGATCCTAGTAAACCAACCACTTCTCCACCAACCACAGTAAAGCCAACAACACAAACACCAACAACCATTAAACCCACAACTCAAACACCAACCACAGTAAAGCCAACAACACAAACACCAACAACCATTAAACCAACCACTGTTAAACCTACTACATTACCACCAGGAAATAATTTTTATGAAATTATTACTCAAGATAAAGATGAAATTGTTCTTGATAAATCATATATAGTTGAAATGAAAGATTGGATAATTCCACCAATTGAGAATATAAAATTCACAAAATTAATAGGAAAAGGTGATGAAACCAAGATAATATTAAGATTTGATACAAAGGTTGATGAAGTTAAAAAAATTCAATTATTTAATGATTTAGATGGCAAAGTTTTAGAACATCTTCATTTCGTAATAGAATCTTCACCATCTGAAAATACATTAAAATTAAACCCAAATGGAATATTTTCAAAGATATCAAACAGTTATTTATATGATATAGAATTGAAAATAGATTACAATATTGAAATGAATCAAAATGAAGATAAAACTTTTGGTTTATTGAGTAACTCAATGGAGAATATGATAATGATTCATGTAGGAATATATTTTGAAGGAAAAATATCAATAAATACAAATGACAGAACAATATTAGTATTTGGCTTAATAAGTGGAAGTATATCAAATGGTGATGGAAAAGAAGTAAGTGGAATATTTGTGAAAGGAAATGAATATGAATTTTTATCAACTGCATCTACTGATCATACTATATATGAAGGTTTATTATTTGGTAATGCCATAGATTTAATAATATCTTACAGTTATAGTGATGTAAATAAAGTGAATATTAATAGCAACAATGGTATTAGCCACAGTCTCACAATCGCTCATTCTACTGCTGAATCTACTTTCGTAAGATTGTTTAGATGTTTTGCAATAGTTCGAGAAATGGCAAATGTTGAATCCCAAGATTGGACATTCTTTGGTCCATTTATTAGTAGAAGTAAAAATCCAGTTTATGTAGATGAATGTTTTAATGATATAAAATTTGGTATAATAAGTGGAAAAATGGATGTAGTTGGATTTAGAGGTCATTATGAAGATAATGGTGATAATGCAAAAGTAGAAATATCAAATAGTTATAGTAATTGGTTATTTACTGAATCCACTAAAGAATTATATCATGATTCAATTGTTATAAATTGTATATCCAAATTTGCACATAGTAGTTCAACAATAAAGAATGTATATGTTTCAATAACAGTTAGTTCTGATGAAGTAACATTGGGTAAAGTAGTAAAAGTAGGTGAAGGAAGTGATATTATGATGAACAAAGCTTACATTCAAAGACCAGATAGAATTAATGTTAATGGAATTGGTTCAGTAGAAATACTTGATGAAACATCTGATATAAAAGAAAAGCCATATAAATATTTGAATGGATTCTTTACAAAAGATAGGAAAATATATTATTCCACAATGCCAAGATATGATGAAAACAGTAAAAGAATAATAGATGAATATGGAATATTAGAAAATGTTGATATATCATTAGATGAAAATTCATATCCACATTATAATAAAGTAAAATCTGTTTGGTATAGAAATGAGATAAGTTTAAATCCAATATATAAAGATGATTTGAGAGATAGTTATAAATTATATTTGTTGCTGAAAGATATAAAAGATGAATCTAAGAATGTAATAATATCATCATCTAGTGATTGTATTAATTCAGAAAGTATAAGTGTGAAAAGTTGGTCAACAAGTGAATCTTCAATTAAATCAATAAGTGAAAAAATAAATAAAGAGAGTTGTAGTATGAATTCTTATAAGAAAATAAGTTATGAAATAAGTGGAATAAGTACAGGAGAATCTGAGATAGTGGAATTAGTGAATAAAGAAGTAACTCCATCCTATACAGTTAGTTACAAAGATTATGTCGAAGAGAACAGTGAATTTAATATGATATTTAGTTTACCTTATCCATCTGAAATAGTAGTAAGTGGAAGTGAAATAATTGTAATGAAATCGTTAGAAAATGTGAAATATTTACCTCATGAATATGAATCAAAATTAGTGTTAAATGTAGGAAATGTTGAAAATGAAGTGAATGAGAAAGTGAATATTTGTGTAAAATCTCCTTTTGCCTATGGTGAAGAAAGTGGAAAATGTTTTGATTTGACAGTGAAAATTCAGACTGGAGATCCTAGTAAACCAACCACTTCTCCACCAACCACAGTAAAGCCAACAACACAAACACCAACAACCATTAAACCCACAACTCAAACACCAACCACAGTAAAGCCAACAACACAAACACCAACAACCATTAAACCAACCACTGTTAAACCTACTACATTACCACCAGGAAATAATTTTTATGAAATTATTACTCAAGATAAAGATGAAATTGTTCTTGATAAATCATATATAGTTGAAATGAAAGATTGGATAATTCCACCAATTGAGAATATAAAATTCACAAAATTAATAGGAAAAGGTGATGAAACCAAGATAATATTAAGATTTGATACAAAGGTTGATGAAGTTAAAAAAATTCAATTATTTAATGATTTAGATGGCAAAGTTTTAGAACATCTTCATTTCGTAATAGAATCTTCACCATCTGAAAATACATTAAAATTAAACCCAAATGGAATATTTTCAAAGATATCAAACAGTTATTTATATGATATAGAATTGAAAATAGATTACAATATTGAAATGAATCAAAATGAAGATAAAACTTTTGGTTTATTGAGTAACTCAATGGAGAATATGATAATGATTCATGTAGGAATATATTTTGAAGGAAAAATATCAATAAATACAAATGACAGAACAATATTAGTATTTGGCTTAATAAGTGGAAGTATATCAAATGGTGATGGAAAAGAAGTAAGTGGAATATTTGTGAAAGGAAATGAATATGAATTTTTATCAACTGCATCTACTGATCATACTATATATGAAGGTTTATTATTTGGTAATGCCATAGATTTAATAATATCTTACAGTTATAGTGATGTAAATAAAGTGAATATTAATAGCAACAATGGTATTAGCCACAGTCTCACAATCGCTCATTCTACTGCTGAATCTACTTTCGTAAGATTGTTTAGATGTTTTGCAATAGTTCGAGAAATGGCAAATGTTGAATCCCAAGATTGGACATTCTTTGGTCCATTTATTAGTAGAAGTAAAAATCCAGTTTATGTAGATGAATGTTTTAATGATATAAAATTTGGTATAATAAGTGGAAAAATGGATGTAGTTGGATTTAGAGGTCATTATGAAGATAATGGTGATAATGCAAAAGTAGAAATATCAAATAGTTATAGTAATTGGTTATTTACTGAATCCACTAAAGAATTATATCATGATTCAATTGTTATAAATTGTATATCCAAATTTGCACATAGTAGTTCAACAATAAAGAATGTATATGTTTCAATAACAGTTAGTTCTGATGAAGTAACATTGGGTAAAGTAGTAAAAGTAGGTGAAGGAAGTGATATTATGATGAACAAAGCTTACATTCAAAGACCAGATAGAATTAATGTTAATGGAATTGGTTCAGTAGAAATACTTGATGAAACATCTGATATAAAAGAAAAGCCATATAAATATTTGAATGGATTCTTTACAAAAGATAGGAAAATATATTATTCCACAATGCCAAGATATGATGAAAACAGTAAAAGAATAATAGATGAATATGGAATATTAGAAAATGTTGATATATCATTAGATGAAAATTCATATCCACATTATAATAAAGTAAAATCTGTTTGGTATAGAAATGAGATAAGTTTAAATCCAATATATAAAGATGATTTGAGAGATAGTTATAAATTATATTTGTTGCTGAAAGATATAAAAGATGAATCTAAGAATGTAATAATATCATCATCTAGTGATTGTATTAATTCAGAAAGTATAAGTGTGAAAAGTTGGTCAACAAGTGAATCTTCAATTAAATCAATAAGTGAAAAAATAAATAAAGAGAGTTGTAGTATGAATTCTTATAAGAAAATAAGTTATGAAATAAGTGGAATAAGTACAGGAGAATCTGAGATAGTGGAATTAGTGAATAAAGAAGTAACTCCATCCTATACAGTTAGTTACAAAGATTATGTCGAAGAGAACAGTGAATTTAATATGATATTTAGTTTACCTTATCCATCTGAAATAGTAGTAAGTGGAAGTGAAATAATTGTAATGAAATCGTTAGAAAATGTGAAATATTTACCTCATGAATATGAATCAAAATTAGTGTTAAATGTAGGAAATGTTGAAAATGAAGTGAATGATAAAGTGAATATTTGTGTAAAATCTCCATTTGCCTATGGTGAAGAAAGTGGAAAATGTTTTGATTTGACAGTGAAAATTCAGACTGGAGATCCTAGTAAACCAACCACTTCTCCACCAACCACTGTTAAACCAACAACACAAACACCAACCACAGTAAAGCCAACCACTCAAACACCAACAACCATTAAACCCACAACTCAAACACCAACCACTGTTAAACCCACAACTCAAACACCAACCACTGTTAAACCCACAACACAAACACCAACAACTGTAAAACCAACCACTCAAACACCTACTACTGTAAAACCAACCACTCAAACACCTACTACTGTTAAACCAACAACAATGAAACCAACAACAAATCAGCCAACAACTGTCATTCCAACTACTGAATCTCCATCTACTACAACAATATATGAAACTGGAACAATAGAAACATCAATTCCAACTACTTTAATACCAACAACTGTAATTCCAACAACACCAAAACCGATTGAAAGAATATCAATTGAAATAAGACTTTCTAATATTGCAAATACAACCACAACACCTGAATTAAATGAAAATGATAAAAACATATTAAAAGACTCAATAATTGAAATCTATAAGAATGGTGGTATAACATTAAGAAAAGAAGATATTGAAATAATTGTGAATAATCGACGAATGTTATTGCGAGGTTTAGAAAATGATATGAAAATCGAAGTAATAGTAACAGTTCCAGAAGAATCAACAAAAACTGTAATTCTTGAAATTGCAAACGGATTAATGAAAGACAATTCCAAAGAATTGAATGAAGAAATCAAAACCAAAGCTGAATCTGTAGAAGATTCAATATTCAAAGAAATTGAAGTTGAAGTAACAAAAGTAGAAGAAAAGAATTATCCAACAGCAAAACCTAGTATTGGAGGAGATGGAGATAAATCTGAAAGTGATG
Organism: Proteromonas lacertae; assembly: GCA_002245135.1. Taxonomy (NCBI): domain Eukaryota; class Bigyra; order Opalinata; family Proteromonadidae; genus Proteromonas; species Proteromonas lacertae. The sequence continues at coordinate 118,567 of NGBS01001185.1, forward strand.
GATTACCGTTAGGTGCATTGATTGGAATAATCGCAGGTGGAGTAGTAGTATTGGTGTTATTAATAGTTGGATTTATGTTATGTCGAAGTCGAAAATCTGAATCTCATCCATCCAAATCTAAATCCAAACCAGCAGCAAAACCTAAAAAGCCAATAGCTGGAAAAGGAGTGAAAGCTAGTGGTAAATCTGATCCAGCTGGTGCAAATATAGAATTACCAAAAATAGTAGAAGAAAAGAAAGAAGAAATAAAGAAAGAAGAAGTAAAGAAAGAAGAAGAAAAGCCAAAAGAAGAAGAAAAACCAAAAGATGAAGAAAAACCAAAAGATGAAATAAAGCCAAAAGAAGAAAAGAAAGAAGAAGTAAAGAAAGAAGAAGTAAAACCAAAAGAAGAAGAAAAACCAAAAGAAGAAAAGAAAGAAGAAGAAATAAAGCCAAAAGATGAAAAGAAAGAAGAAGAAGTAAAACCAAAAGAAGAAGTAAAGAAAGAAGAAGAAAAACCAAAAGAAGAAATAAAGCCAAAAGAAGAAGAAAAGAAAGAAGTGAAACCACATCCAAGAAAAACAGGAAGTAAAGCTAATCGAAAGAGAAGTGGAAGTGGTTCAAGTTATTCTTCAAGTTACAGTGGAAGTTATTCATCCAGTTATAGTGGAAGTGAAAGTGAAAGTGAAAAACCAAAAGAAGTGAAAACAACTCCACCTGCTATTCCCGAAAGAAAAGAAGCATAAAATATATTATCATACTTCACTCATGAATTTTTATTGTTTTATTGGTTTTGAACTAGAATATTTTAATTCTATATTATATTCAGTGTTGTATTTTTCGGTCAAAAAATATAGGTTTACCTATAGGTCAAAACCTATATCTTTAGCTTGACCTTTACCTTCCTTATACTAACTATTAGTTGACCTCCTATTGAGCATGAGTTAAGAAGCATATAATCTAACCATATATACAAAATTAATGTTTTATACATCATCTTTCAAATATCAAATTTGACAGTCGGTTGATTCACTTTTTATATTACTATTATTTTGATCTATTTCTCAATGATGACTCACAATAACATATTATTAACATAATATTAAATTAATTATAGAATAAGAAAAAAGAAAAGAAAAAAACATCAAGCTTGATGGTTTGACTAAGCAAATCTTTATTTTTTAAGATTTAGATCATTTAGATGTATAATTACTCAATATTTATAAGACTTTATAATATATGAAACTATAGGGATATCACATTACCTCCTATCGCATCAAAAGAGTTGTGCATTTATTCAATTGCTGTATGTTAGAGAAGTAACATTTTAACTACTCCAAAATGTTTTGGAAAAACATGTTAAAAATCAAAGATACTGATTTATATTGCTCATTTATTATACATCTAAATATTTCATCAGAACATATGGAAGAGAAATCATTAATATCCAGAAATAGAGATTTATTATTATAATTACATTAATATTTGTTTTTTAGAGATAGTAATCAATATAAATTAATCATCAAAATAACAAGTTGTTTATAAATATGTTAAATATCACTATTGAGTAGTTTGTAGATGAATTTTAATATATCAGAATAGATATTTTTACAATTTCAACCAATCTTATTCTAACTATAGTAACTAAAGTAAAACAAGAAGCAGGAATAATTTTTTATATAGTATGATAGTTTGTATTAAACAAATGTTACTCAGTAAGTAATTAAAATAGATTTTAACAAAATAATGCTCGAGGTTTGACTGACCAACGGTCAAAGCTAGATTATAGGTTTTACCTATAACCTATAGGTTACCTATTTATACAACCCTGATTATATTCATCAAAAAAAAAATAGTAAATAAAAACCCTAACAGAAATAGGTAATTTCCAGTTTAAACACATTATCAAATGAATTTTCTACCTATCTTTTCAGTTATAAATAATTGCAGTATTGGATCACTACTGAAATCAATTGCTTCTCTTTTTTCTAATTCCTTCTAAAATCGAACATTAAACTTCTCCATTCCTTGAATCTTTGATAAACCAATTATTTCATTCCAACTTTTATCACTTAACCATTTTGGTTCTTTTGTTACTGGATTGGATTCTTTTAATGTCAAAGCAGTATTACTTGTTAATAAATATTTAAAGGCAGCTGGATCTAATTCATTATTGATTAACAATATCTTTGTACATAATAAGAACGAGATTAATAACTTATCTTTTTCAAATAAAGATCGACATACATTCTCATCTAATATATAAGTGAATGTATTATCCAAACTATTCAATCGATCTTTGATTTTATTAGTTCTTACAGCTTTATCAATTGATAATAAGAATAGATTAATATACCAATCCAATGAATATTGATACATTGGCTCAATACCAGTTAAATCAGAAATACAGAAGATTAAAGCTTATGCTCTTTCTGCTACTGGAATATAACTTGTTCGAACATGGGATATTTGTTGTTGTGTTGCTTTGGCACTCTTTACATCTACCATAATCTCATTGGAGGTTTGTTTGGATTTGGCTAAAGTATCAATCAACTTTTCATCTTCTAATATATATAACCTTCAGATGAAGCTAATAAATGTAAAATTTGATCTTCAATATCTTTCAATGTCTTTTTATATTCGGCATCTTTCATTAACAATTCGACTCATCTTCCTTCTAATTCTCTTTGTTCTTTTCCTACTAATATACCTAATAATTGATCTTGTAAACCTTCTTGAGTTGTCATAAAGTTCAATAAATTCACTTTTACACAAGTTTCAGGTGGATAATGTGGATTTTTAATCATATCATTATATATAATCGGAATTTTTCATCATAATTTACTATATTATCATCTAACGATTAGCTTGTCCTTGAGGATCTATCATTAATGGCTATCTATCTGAATTTCTTAACATTATGCCATTCTCTTATGGCTATTGTATATCCTAATATAATAACTAATGAATAACTTGTTAACTAGCTCAGTAATCAGTTCGTCGACTAGTTTTTCTAAATCTTCTTTCTTTTTTATTATGTTTTCTAATTCTTCTTATAAGGGTTGTACTTGATCAACTAATTCTTTCAATTCACCTCGTTTAGTGGTTAATTGACCTTCGGCTTTCACTTTTGTAGTTTGAGCTTTTTCTAAGGTTTATCTCTTTGGTACTATTACTTCCTTAATATCATAATATCTCTTGTTATTATTATAAATAGTTATTTAAACAAATCATCTGATTATGAAACTATTTACAATATCATAAATCCAATAATGTAACACATTGATTGACTAATTATTTCTTTAAAATTCTTTATATTTATAATACATAAACAAAATGAATGATTTTAAAGAGATTTGATTGGATGGCTTGATTGATTCAAATTTATTATGAATGAAAATCAGACAGCAAAGCTTAATAAAAAATACCATAGACCAAAGAATGAAGAGTTAAAAATGGATGAGGGTGAAACAGTTGGTGAAAATCATCGTCAAGTTGAAAATAATCAACAGAATAAGATAGAAACTACGTAAACATAGATTATAATATTGTGAATAGGTTAAATCCGAGTAAGAGAAAATTTGACGAGATAAATTCACCTCCTCTTGAAGGTGTTGGCACGAAGAGGAAGTAAATATAAAATATTATATAGTTTATAGGGAAGAGGTAAAAAAGATAAAACTTTCTGTAATTGCTCCTAATGGTAGTGAAATTAATCCTAGTAACAAAACAAAGTAAGGCTAAAACATTTTATTATTTATAGACAATTAGATCATGATGGTAATAATTACCCACAAACAAAAATAAAACATGGTGTAGAAATAATTAACGATAGTACATTAGAGGTAAATGCTGGTAGAAATAAAATAGGTGGTGATTTATTGTCAAACAATACAAGTGTTGGATTATTGTCAAACAATACAAGTGTTGGATTAATGTCAAACAATACAAGTGTTGGATTAATGTCAAACAATACAAGTGTTGGATTAATGTCAAGCAATACAAGTGTTGGATTAATGTCAAGCAATACAAATGGTGGATTAATGTCAAGCAATACAAATGGTGGATTAATGTCAAACAATACAAATATTGGATTAATGTCAAGCAATACAAATGGTGGATTAATGTCAAACAATACAAATATTGGATTAATGTCAAGCAATATAAATGGTGGATTAATGTCAAACAATACAAATGGTGGATTAATGTCAAACAATATAAATGGTGGATTAATGTCAAACAATACAAATGGTGGATTAATGTCAAACAATACAAATGGTGGATCATTTTCGAGAAATACAAATATTCCAATTTCTTTTCCATTAGCTGGTGTTGATATAAATAAAGAAGATGCTTTCATCAGAATAGTAAATTCTTTAAAATTAAATGTAGATAATGGTATAGAGTTGTTAGAGTTTGATGAATCTGTAAATGTATTTCAATTCCCCAGAAAGAGAATTCTTATTAGAGAATGTTATAAACAAATGTTTAGACATATTTGTTTATTATTATCAAATATTCCTGAGCAGAATATAACAATAGAAGGACAACCAGGTATAGGAAAGACTTCCTTCATTTATGCATTATTATACTTTTTAAAAACAAATTTATGTAAAGAATATACTGAAGAGCAGAAGAATAACTTAAAGATTCAAGGATATACACATGAAATGTCTGTCATGGATGAAATAATAAGAAAATATGATAAAGAAAATGAACCAAGAATAAGAAAATTGAATGAAGAAATCGAAAATTTAACAAAAGAAAACAATAAAAAGAATATAAATGAAAATGATATTACAGAAGTAAACAATATTTGTGAAGATTTGAAAAGTATAACAGAAGATACATTTGGATATGATAAATTCATTAATGAGAATAAAACTGAATGTGATAACATTATGAATAGTTTGAATAACGATAACAATAGAGTTATAAAACATTGTAATGGTAAGATTATACAAAAATTGAACGAAATTATAGAATTATTATTACCATCAGGAAGACTTAGTAAATTCCTTTCTTCAAAAGATGTTACCATCGATGTAAAAAAAATAGATGAATATTGTTGTTACATTATGAATAGAAATGATAGACTTAATACATTGAAAATAGAACAATACAAGGATATGACATTGGTTGGATATGCCTTGATAAGTATAATATTAGATAAATTAAATGAGATTAATAAAATATTATTAGAAAAAGAAGTAAATCAATACAATGTTTATAAACTACGAAAAGAAATAATGATAATTGATGAACTTAATAATACAAAGAATGACATGAAAAGAAAATTACAAAATAATCAAGACAGGATTAATGAAATAAAAAAGTCAAAGCATAATAAAAAAATGAATATTATGGAAAGACTAGAATATATTATAAATAGGTATAGTAGATTAAGTGAAGAGCAAAAAGCAGAAGTAGATAAAGTAAAGTATGAATCACTTATAAATATTGAAAGAAAGATTGGTGAATTAGAAACTAGTGAAATAGAATTGAAAATTGGATTTAATCATTACATATTTGAAGGTAGGTGGAGAAATAGACCAATATATGTGATGAAAGGGAAAAAGAATGGATCTTATAAGGATGAAAGAATTTATGAATTTAAATATGATGAGAGTAAAAATGATTACATTCTAGTGAAACGTGAAATGACAATTGAAGATATTGTAAATATAACAGAATCAATAATAATAGTTGATACAATTAATTATGAGCAAATTGGGATAAGAAATGCAATTATCTCAATTAGTTCACCAGATAGTGATAATAATGATTGTTATAATGGTAGTAAAGAATTATATTTTGATTCATTAGATAATGAAGAAATAGCAGAGTGGTTTAAAGAATGTACAGATGTTAATGTTGGTAATAATATTAGAATTGATGATTATGTTAAAAGTGAAGAATTTGAAAGTATTCGTGATAGATATGGTAGTATCCCCAGACAGATTTATTTTGATTATTTATATAAAGAAAATTATGATGGTAAAGATTATTAAAAATATTATCAACAATTAATGAATAGTGTAGTTGGTACAACAGGATTTAATGAATTTCTGAATCTATATTCAAATAGAGAGAATTTAAAAAGTAAACCATTATCCAATATATTATTAAAATATGATATGAAATTAGAATGGGATGATGATTTAAGAGATTATATATTAAAACCAAAAAAGAATTTAAAATTCATATCTGATGATATTGAAAAATATATTATTTCCAGATTATATCCACCAAATAATGAGATAGAGTATAAGAGTATAAGAAATAGTTATACACCTCTAAATAAGAAACCTATCAATGAAAAAACTGAAAATGATAAAAATATGGAAAAGATATGTCTAAAACAAATAATATCATACAAATTGAGTAAAGGAGATATTCTATTAACTAAAGGAGATTCCAATTTCGAGTATGATACTGATAAACAATTACCAGGTCATTTTCCTGTTGATGGTTTACATTCTGTTTATCATATATTGGATGAAAATAATGTGTTTGATTTAATAATGAATGGAGTGTTTATAAAAATAGTATTAAATGATGAGACATTAGATGATGAAACAAAAATTAAGCAATCAATATATATTTATAGTTTAATAGCAATACAGTTTAAAGAAAAGTGGTAGATTTCAATATGCTATAATAAGAAACGAAGACAGAATTGAATCTTATCATCATATTACTATTTCATCTCCAAAAGATCCACCACCACAACCATCACCAACAATAGAAGATTTAGAAGTTGATGATAATAGTAATTCTGAATTGGAAGAATTAATGAAAAGATATAATATAAATGTGGGAAATATAAAACTTCCATTTCCATTATTTCATATCAAAAAAGAAGATGAAAATGAAATAGAAATATTTGCAAATAATAATGAATTGTTTTTGATGAGAAAATGTTATAATGAGATGTTGAGAATAATTGATGAAGGTTTTAAGAACAATAAAAATAGATCAAAACCACATCAAAAGACATATTTAATGCTTGGCAATAAAGGAATTGGTAAAACAGTATTAGCAGATGTTATAATTGAACATATTAAAAAGATTTATGAAGGAAGAATAAATATAATATATAAATATCAAAATAAAAATCAAACATATGAAAAATATGTTCATACAAGTGAATATACAAATGAATATATTGTTGTTGGTAATGGAGCAGTAATTGGTGAAGATGATTATCCTGATGCTAAAATGATAATATTATTAGCTAATGGATCTAAAAAGGAGTATAAAACATTTCAAAGTAAAAGATGTCCACTTGTGATGTATATACCTCCATTTTCAAAAGAAGAAATAGAAAAAGTAATCCTTATCCAACATCCAAAATACTCTAAAAATTATGAACAACATTATCTGAAGTTGAAAAATCTTGCAAATGCAGAAGAAATAAAGAAATGTGATGTTGAAAGTTATGTCAATAATATAGCTTATTATAGAAATAATTATGAATATTATGGTGGACTAATTGGAAATTACTATAATAATGAGAAAAAAATAATTAATTCCATTAATCGTATGGATATTGTAAAAGCTAAAGAAATAATAGAAGGAGTTACTATATCATCTCTGTCAAAGTCTGATTATGATTTTGATGATATTTTTATATACAATACATATGAAGGTGATGTTACTAAATCCGATCATCTAATGTTTGTAACTGAAACAATAGGGAGAATGGTTATTAATGAATTATATAAAATAACTAAAAAAGATGAATGTATTGCTAGGATAGACTTACTAAATAACACTCCGAATGCTATAATATTTAATAAAACACAGTAACAGTTTCAGAGGAAGGATTATTACTGCAATGTGTAAATGTAATGAAAAGTTCAATGATATGTATGAAGAAAAAAATAAAATGATTTCCTTTCCTAATATATAATATGTGATGAATAATCAACAGAAGAGAACTTGTTTCAATGACATCTAAAAAAGAGAATTTGTTATTAAGATATGTTAATCTTTATATATTAATTATTGATTGAGTTTGACTGTATTTGTTTGTGTTATTTTATTGTTTCTATACACCATACTAAAAAGAAATAATAATAAAAGAATCGTTACTATGACTTCGCACAGAGTCCCCCACTGTACTACTATCATAGCTCGTACAATCTTAACTTCGCAGTTCTGATGGGATGCGGTGCTTTATTGTAGATATGAACGATTCTTATTATTATTTCACTCTTTTTCTTATATATTACTCTCTCTTTTATAATTTCTTATAAACATTTTAAATCATATTGATAATGTTATATTAAAAGGAAATATACTATATATCAACCTATTCATGTTATTATATAAATATTTATGCTTAATGATGATTTAAAGAGAAAATATGAAAAATGATGAAAGAAACGGCTAAATATTTATAAATAGAAAAAGTATTTTTGTGAAATTGATGTGTAAATGATATATTGTGGTGAATATAAGTGTATAATACTGAAGTATGATGATAATTTTATTTATATAGACAAAGTAAATGAAGAAAGAAACAGATTTCACATCTTTTTCATACTAAAACAACCCAATTATGTTAAAAATAATTTGTATTTAAAAATGATGTGAATAAGCTATAATTGTGAATTTGTGTAAGATAAAGTGAGTTTAAAGAAATAAAGATGTGACATTTGATTAATATGAATGTTATTATTTCGACAGTTAAAGAGAAATTGTAGATACAAAAACAGATTAAGAACTACTCTTTATTTGAAAGTTTCAAATATCTTAATGTAGAAGAAGATGTAGTAGATTATGCCAAGATGAATATATTATCTCTAGATTTGTATGTATTGTAAAAACAAAAGTAATTATTTGATGAATTATTGTTGTGATATTTTTATGTGAAATAGAAGTGTGATTATTTTGTATTTAGATTAAATACTGAGTTGAATAATTAAAAGCAATAGTTATAATTAATATTATTGTATGGTTTTATGTTGTTTGATGATGGTTAAAAAGGAGGAGGAAGAAAAAAATAGTTTGAAGATAAATAAATTACCTTTCCTAGCTATATTAAGCCTTTGTTATATATTTATTTATTTGTGTTATTTTAAGCATTGTGTATAAAGCGTAGAAATATTATAATGATAAAGAAAAAGAATATCTGAAATAATGAATGATTAATTGTTTTTATAGAAATATAAAACAACAACAAATATTTTATTCATCAATATATAATAATAATAATTACATCACACACAAAATGTAAACAACATAAAATAAATAAAGTATAATAATGAATAAAATTTATCTATATAAAATATTCCAATTCTTAAACCATCTTCCAAATAAACAAATTAATCACTTATATAACTTATATAAATATTATTCAAACTAATTTCAATTGCAATTCTGTAAGGATTATTTATATCAACTACTTTTTTTATTCTATTCTTCTTCATCCTTTTTAACCATCATCGAACAACATAAAAACATATTATAGAATATAAACTATAACTATACTGGTAATTGAATGTTCTAATTCAAATAATTTTGTGTATTTCTCTTTATACATATTCCAGATTTTTGAGTTGTTCTAAAATGCTATTTAATAAAAAATAAATTATATAATTTATAGTTATTTTTATACTTGAGCTAAAACATCATTCTGTTTCACAATTTCTGCAATTTCTTTGCATATTGATTAGCTCCTTCCATACTTTCATTTGCCTTTTCTCTTAATTCATCTTTCTTAGCTTGAAACTCCTTCAATTCTTCTCTTATATTTGTATGAGCTAATTGAAACATTTCTAATCTATGTTCCATCCACAATTTATCTTTATAATCTAAAATAATTTTCTTTTTCACTATCTCACCATTTCCTAATTCAGATTCATATTCGTATTCTTTTTCATCAGAAACACCGATTAAATCGTATAACATTCCTTGAATTCCTTGTTGAATTCCTTGATTCTTTCTCTATTAAAATAATAATTTATATATTAATATTTATACAGTGTCTTTACCAATATAATTGAAATCAGGATGATCATGTAAATAAGAATTCATCTAAAAAATTATAATATTTATATATACTTTTACTTGAAATTCTTTAGCTACTAATTCTGAAGGATTTTGTTTCTATTTCAATAATATTATATATATATATATATATATAGATAGATAGATAATATACACTATATCTTATATGTGGGAACTCTTTAAGCGATAAACACACTGAAACTAATTGATTACTAATTTACTAATCATATCCTTTTTCTTAGATTTTATTTCATCAGAATTACCATTTGCAAATAATACAGGTAATACATCTTTATCAGCAAGTGAAAATAGTTGTGGTTCTAATACGATGAAATCCATATTCAACTACACCCATATCCACTATTTTATCAGTTATTAATTCGTTTTCTTTGATTTTCTTCATCTGCTCATCTGATAAACTGGAGGTGAAGTATAAGTATATTCGATCATATAACAAAATTGTTACTGGAACATTCGGACATACCACAATAAAGTGATCTAGAATGTAATAATTATAATAATTATTTACATAAAATGCACACTTTTCATCACCTGACACTTTAGCATATCTAACACTGAAATCTTTGTTGATCAAATCGATATTCTCATCTGTTGGTCGAACAAAATATATTACATCCATTGCAGTACTTGATCTCTCTCATTTTCTAAAAAGTCAATATCTACAAAAGATAAACAAACTATCATACCTACACATCCACTGTCGAATATTTCATATTTACCATAGACAATGACACAACTAATCTTGACACAACTAATCTTGTATGCTCATCCAAAACTAATATAAATCTATCATTTGTTAATTTCTTCTTTAATTCACTTAAAAGTACTAATTTGGTATATTCACATATTTTTATACTATTACGAGTAAGATTGTCAAATTGTGATGTAAATTCCATTCTCTATTAAAAATCTTGAGTTTCAAAAATTCTATTTCGTTCAGAAATTATCAATTTTTCTCATTTAAACAAAAGGGACAGTATAAAATTCAATGATTTTTTATAAAATGTAATTTGTAAAACTAGAAATGTAATTGAGTGTTAAAAGTGGATTATTGTTGTGATAA
>NGBS01000432.1:0-12500 GCA_002245135.1 Proteromonas lacertae
TCAATATCTTTCAATGTCTTTTTATATTCGGCATCTTTCATTAACAATTCGACTCATCTTCCTTCTAATTCTCTTTGTTCTTTTCCTACTAATATACCTAATAATTGATCTTGTAAACCTTCTTGAGTTGTCATAAAGTTCAATAAATTCACTTTTACACAAGTTTCAGGTGGATAATGTGGATTTTTAATCATATCATTATATATAATCGGAATTTTTCATCATAATTTACTATATTATCATCTAACGATTAGCTTGTCCTTGAGGATCTATCATTAATGGCTATCTATCTGAATTTCTTAACATTATGCCATTCTCTTATGGCTATTGTATATCCTAATATAATAACTAATGAATAACTTGTTAACTAGCTCAGTAATCAGTTCGTCGACTAGTTTTTCTAAATCTTCTTTCTTTTTTATTATGTTTTCTAATTCTTCTTATAAGGGTTGTACTTGATCAACTAATTCTTTCAATTCACCTCGTTTAGTGGTTAATTGACCTTCGGCTTTCACTTTTGTAGTTTGAGCTTTTTCTAAGGTTTATCTCTTTGGTACTATTACTTCCTTAATATCATAATATCTCTTGTTATTATTATAAAGTTATTTAAACAAATCATCTGATTATGAAACTATTTACAATATCATAAATCCAATAATGTAACACATTGATTGACTAATTATTTCTTTAAAATTCTTTTATATTTATAATACATAAACAAAATGAATGATTTTAAAGAGATTTGATTGGATGGCTTGATTGATTCAAATTTATTATGAATGAAATCAGACAGCAAAGCTTAATAAAAAATACCATAGACCAAAGAATGAAGAGTTAAAAATGGATGAGGGTGAAACAGTTGGTGAAAATCATCGTCAAGTTGAAAATAAATCAACAGAATAAGAAGAAACTACGTAAACATAGATTATAATATTGTGAATAGGTTAAATCCGAGTAAGAGAAAATTTGACGAGATAAATTCACCTCCTCTTGAAGGTGTTGGCACGAAGAGGAAGTAAATATAAAATATTATATAGTTTATAGGGAAGAGGTAAAAAAGATAAAACTTTCTGTAATTGCCCTAATGGTAGTGAAATTAATCCTAGTAACAAAACAAAGTAAGGCTAAAACATTTTATTATTTATAGACAATTAGATCATGATGGTAATAATTACCCACAAACAAAAATAAAACATGGTGTAGAAATATTAACGATAGTACATTAGAGGTAAATGCTGGTAGAAATAAAATAGGTGGTGATTTATTGTCAACATACAAGTGTTGGATTATTGTCAACAATACAAGTGTTGGATTAATGTCAAACAATACAAGTGTTGGATTAATGTCAAACAATACAAGTGTTGGATTAATGTCAAGCAATACAAGTGTTGGATTAATGTCAAGCAATACAAATGGTGGATTAATGTCAAGCAATACAAATGGTGGATTAATGTCAAACAATACAAATATTGGATTAATGTCAAGCAATACAAATGGTGGATTAATGTCAAACAATACAAATATTGGATTAATGTCAAGCAATATAAATGGTGGATTAATGTCAAACAATACAAATGGTGGATTAATGTCAAACAATATAAATGGTGGATTAATGTCAAACAATACAAATGGTGGATTAATGTCAAACAATACAAATGGTGGATCATTTTCGAGAAATACAAATATTCCAATTTCTTTTCCATTAGCTGGTGTTGATATAAATAAAGAAGATGCTTTCATCAGAATAGTAAATTCTTTAAAATTAAATGTAGATAATGGTATAGAGTTGTTAGAGTTTGATGAATCTGTAAATGTATTTCAATTCCCCAGAAAGAGAATTCTTATTAGAGAATGTTATAAACAAATGTTTAGACATATTTGTTTATTATTATCAAATATTCCTGAGCAGAATATAACAATAGAAGGACAACCAGGTATAGGAAAGACTTCCTTCATTTATGCATTATTATACTTTTTAAAAACAAATTTATGTAAAGAATATACTGAAGAGCAGAAGAATAACTTAAAGATTCAAGGATATACACATGAAATGTCTGTCATGGATGAAATAATAAGAAAATATGATAAAGAAAATGAACCAAGAATAAGAAAATTGAATGAAGAAATCGAAAATTTAACAAAAGAAAACAATAAAAAGAATATAAATGAAAATGATATTACAGAAGTAAACAATATTTGTGAAGATTTGAAAAGTATAACAGAAGATACATTTGGATATGATAAATTCATTAATGAGAATAAAACTGAATGTGATAACATTATGAATAGTTTGAATAACGATAACAATAGAGTTATAAAACATTGTAATGGTAAGATTATACAAAAATTGAACGAAATTATAGAATTATTATTACCATCAGGAAGACTTAGTAAATTCCTTTCTTCAAAAGATGTTACCATCGATGTAAAAAAAATAGATGAATATTGTTGTTACATTATGAATAGAAATGATAGACTTAATACATTGAAAATAGAACAATACAAGGATATGACATTGGTTGGATATGCCTTGATAAGTATAATATTAGATAAATTAAATGAGATTAATAAAATATTATTAGAAAAAGAAGTAAATCAATACAATGTTTATAAACTACGAAAAGAAATAATGATAATTGATGAACTTAATAATACAAAGAATGACATGAAAAGAAAATTACAAAATAATCAAGACAGGATTAATGAAATAAAAAAGTCAAAGCATAATAAAAAAATGAATATTATGGAAAGACTAGAATATATTATAAATAGGTATAGTAGATTAAGTGAAGAGCAAAAAGCAGAAGTAGATAAAGTAAAGTATGAATCACTTATAAATATTGAAAGAAAGATTGGTGAATTAGAAACTAGTGAAATAGAATTGAAAATTGGATTTAATCATTACATATTTGAAGGTAGGTGGAGAAATAGACCAATATATGTGATGAAAGGGAAAAAGAATGGATCTTATAAGGATGAAAGAATTTATGAATTTAAATATGATGAGAGTAAAAATGATTACATTCTAGTGAAACGTGAAATGACAATTGAAGATATTGTAAATATAACAGAATCAATAATAATAGTTGATACAATTAATTATGAGCAAATTGGGATAAGAAATGCAATTATCTCAATTAGTTCACCAGATAGTGATAATAATGATTGTTATAATGGTAGTAAAGAATTATATTTTGATTCATTAGATAATGAAGAAATAGCAGAGTGGTTTAAAGAATGTACAGATGTTAATGTTGGTAATAATATTAGAATTGATGATTATGTTAAAAGTGAAGAATTTGAAAGTATTCGTGATAGATATGGTAGTATCCCCAGACAGATTTATTTTGATTATTTATATAAAGAAAATTATGATGGTAAAGATTATTAAAAATATTATCAACAATTAATGAATAGTGTAGTTGGTACAACAGGATTTAATGAATTTCTGAATCTATATTCAAATAGAGAGAATTTAAAAAGTAAACCATTATCCAATATATTATTAAAATATGATATGAAATTAGAATGGGATGATGATTTAAGAGATTATATATTAAAACCAAAAAAGAATTTAAAATTCATATCTGATGATATTGAAAAATATATTATTTCCAGATTATATCCACCAAATAATGAGATAGAGTATAAGAGTATAAGAAATAGTTATACACCTCTAAATAAGAAACCTATCAATGAAAAAACTGAAAATGATAAAAATATGGAAAAGATATGTCTAAAACAAATAATATCATACAAATTGAGTAAAGGAGATATTCTATTAACTAAAGGAGATTCCAATTTCGAGTATGATACTGATAAACAATTACCAGGTCATTTTCCTGTTGATGGTTTACATTCTGTTTATCATATATTGGATGAAAATAATGTGTTTTGATTTAATAATGAATGGAGTGTTTATAAAATAGTATTAAATGATGAGACATTAGATGATGAAACAAAAATTAAGCAATCAATATATATTTATAGTTTAATAGCAATACAGTTTAAAGAAAAGTGGTAGATTTCAATATGCTATAATAAGAAACGAAGACAGAATTGAATCTTATCATCATATTACTATTTCATCTCCAAAAGATCCACCACCACAACCATCACCAACAATAGAAGATTTAGAAGTTGATGATAATAGTAATTCTGAATTGGAAGAATTAATGAAAAGATATAATATAAATGTGGGAAATATAAAACTTCCATTTCCATTATTTCATATCAAAAAAGAAGATGAAAATGAAATAGAAATATTTGCAAATAATAATGAATTGTTTTTGATGAGAAAATGTTATAATGAGATGTTGAGAATAATTGATGAAGGTTTTAAGAACAATAAAAATAGATCAAAACCACATCAAAAGACATATTTAATGCTTGGCAATAAAGGAATTGGTTAAAACAGTATTAGCAGATGTTATAATTGAACATATTAAAAAGATTTATGAAGGGAAGAATAAATATAATATATAAATATCAAAATAAAAATCAAACATATGAAAAATATGTTCATACAAGTGAATATACAAATGAATATATTGTTGTTGGTAATGGAGCAGTAATTGGTGAAGATGATTATCCTGATGCTAAAATGATAATATTATTAGCTAATGGATCTAAAAAGGAGTATAAAACATTTCAAAGTAAAAGATGTCCACTTGTGATGTATATACCTCCATTTTCAAAAGAAGAAATAGAAAAAGTAATCCTTATCCAACATCCAAAATACTCTAAAAATTATGAACAACATTATCTGAAGTTGAAAAATCTTGCAAATGCAGAAGAAATAAAGAAATGTGATGTTGAAAGTTATGTCAATAATATAGCTTATTATAGAAATAATTATGAATATTATGGTGGACTAATTGGAAATTACTATAATAATGAGAAAAAAATAATTAATTCCATTAATCGTATGGATATTGTAAAAGCTAAAGAAATAATAGAAGGAGTTACTATATCATCTCTGTCAAAGTCTGATTATGATTTTGATGATATTTTTATATACAATACATATGAAGGTGATGTTACTAAATCCGATCATCTAATGTTTGTAACTGAAACAATAGGGAGAATGGTTATTAATGAATTATATAAAATAACTAAAAAAGATGAATGTATTGCTAGGATAGACTTACTAAATAACACTCCGAATGCTATAATATTTAATAAAACACAGTAACAGTTTCAGAGGAAGGATTATTACTGCAATGTGTAAATGTAATGAAAAGTTCAATGATATGTATGAAGAAAAAAATAAAATGATTTCCTTTCCTAATATATAATATGTGATGAATAATCAACAGAAGAGAACTTGTTTCAATGACATCTAAAAAAAGAGAATTTGTTATTAAGATATGTTAATCTTTATATATTAATTATTGATTGAGTTTGACTGTATTTGTTTGTGTTATTTTATTGTTTCTATACACCATACTAAAAAGAAATAATAATAAAAGAATCGTTACTATGACTTCGCACAGAGTCCCCCACTGTACTACTATCATAGCTCGTACAATCTTAACTTCGCAGTTCTGATGGGATGCGGTGCTTTATTGTAGATATGAACGATTCTTATTATTATTTCACTCTTTTTCTTATATATTACTCTCTCTTTTATAATTTCTTATAAACATTTTAAATCATATTGATAATGTTATATTAAAAGGAAATATACTATATATCAACCTATTCATGTTATTATATAAATATTTATGCTTAATGATGATTTAAAGAGAAAATATGAAAAATGATGAAAGAAACGGCTAAATATTTATAAATAGAAAAAGTATTTTTGTGAAATTGATGTGTAAATGATATATTGTGGTGAATATAAGTGTATAATACTGAAGTATGATGATAATTTTATTTATATAGACAAAGTAAATGAAGAAAGAAACAGATTTCACATCTTTTTCATACTAAAACAACCCAATTATGTTAAAAATAATTTGTATTTAAAAATGATGTGAATAAGCTATAATTGTGAATTTGTGTAAGATAAAGTGAGTTTAAAGAAATAAAGATGTGACATTTGATTAATATGAATGTTATTATTTCGACAGTTAAAGAGAAATTGTAGATACAAAAACAGATTAAGAACTACTCTTTATTTGAAAGTTTCAAATATCTTAATGTAGAAGAAGATGTAGTAGATTATGCCAAGATGAATATATTATCTCTAGATTTGTATGTATTGTAAAAACAAAAGTAATTATTTGATGAATTATTGTTGTGATATTTTTATGTGAAATAGAAGTGTGATTATTTTGTATTTAGATTAAATACTGAGTTGAATAATTAAAAGCAATAGTTATAATTAATATTATTGTATGGTTTTATGTTGTTTGATGATGGTTAAAAAGGAGGAGGAAGAAAAAAATAGTTTGAAGATAAATAAATTACCTTTCCTAGCTATATTAAGCCTTTGTTATATATTTATTTATTTGTGTTATTTTAAGCATTGTGTATAAAGCGTAGAAATATTATAATGATAAAGAAAAAGAATATCTGAAATAATGAATGATTAATTGTTTTTATAGAAATATAAAACAACAACAAATATTTTATTCATCAATATATAATAATAATAATTACATCACACACAAAATGTAAACAACATAAAATAAATAAAGTATAATAATGAATAAAATTTATCTATATAAAATATTCCAATTCTTAAACCATCTTCCAAATAAACAAATTAATCACTTATATAACTTATATAAATATTATTCAAACTAATTTCAATTGCAATTCTGTAAGGATTATTTATATCAACTACTTTTTTTATTCTATTCTTCTTCATCCTTTTTAACCATCATCGAACAACATAAAAACATATTATAGAATATAAACTATAACTATACTGGTAATTGAATGTTCTAATTCAAATAATTTTGTGTATTTCTCTTTATACATATTCCAGATTTTTTGAGTTGTTCTAAAATGCTATTTAATAAAAAATAAATTATATAATTTATAGTTATTTTTTATACTTGAGCTAAAACATCATTCTGTTTCACAATTTCTGCCAATTTCTTTGCATATTGATTAGCTCCTTCCATACTTTCATTTGCCTTTTCTCTTAATTCATCTTTCTTAGCTTGAAACTCCTTCAATTCTTCTCTTATATTTGTATGAGCTAATTGAAACATTTCTAATCTATGTTCCATCCACAATTTATCTTTATAATCTAAAATAATTTTCTTTTTCACTATCTCACCATTTCCTAATTCAGATTCATATTCGTATTCTTTTTCATCAGAAACACCGATTAAATCGTATAACATTCCTTGAATTCCTTGTTGAATTCCTTGATTCTTTCTCTATTAAAATAATAATTTATATATTAATATTTATACAGTGTCTTTACCAATATAATTGAAATCAGGATGATCATGTAAATAAGAATTCATCTAAAAAATTATAATATTTATATATACTTTTACTTGAAATTCTTTAGCTACTAATTCTGAAGGATTTTGTTTCTATTTCAATAATATTATATATATATATATATATATAGATAGATAGATAATATACACTATATCTTATATGTGGGAACTCTTTAAGCGATAAACACACTGAAACTAATTGATTACTAATTTTACTAATCATATCCTTTTTCTTAGATTTTATTTCATCAGAATTACCATTTGCAAATAATACAGGTAATACATCTTTATCAGCAAGTGAAAATAGTTGTGGTTCTAATACGATGAAATCCATATCAACTACACCCATATCCACTATTTTATCAGTTATTAATTCGTTTTCTTTGATTTTCTTCATCTGCTCATCTGATAAACTGGAGGTGAAGTATAAGTATATTCGATCATATAACAAAATTGTTACTGGAACATTCGACATACCACAATAAAGTGATCTAGAATGTAATAATTATAATAATTATTTACATAAAATGCACACTTTTCATCACCTGACACTTTAGCATATCTAACACTGAAATCTTTGTTGATCAAATCGATATTCTCATCTGTTGGTCGAACAAAATATATTACATCCATTGCAGGTACTTGATCTCTCTCATTTTCTAAAAAGTCAATATCTACAAAAGATAAACAAACTATCATACCTACACATCCACTGTCGAATATTTCATATTTACCATAGACCAATGACACAACTAATCTTGTATGCTCATCCAAAACTAATATAAATCTATCATTTGTTAATTTCTTCTTTAATTCACTTAAAAGTACTAATTTGGTATATTCACATATTTTTATACTATTACGAGTAAGATTGTCAAATTGTGATGTAAATTCCATTCTCTATTAAAAATCTTTGAGTTTCAAAAATTCTATTCGTTTCAGAAATTATCAATTTTCTCATTTAAACAAAAGGGACAGTATAAAATTCAATGATTTTATTATAGAAATGTAATTTGTAAAACTAGAAATGTAATTGAGTTGTTAAAAGTGGATTATTGTTGTGATAAAGAAATAACAGGTATAGCTGGTATAAAAAGACACATTGTATGTTGTGATTAATTGATTTTGATCTTGTTTATAATATACTTTATACACATACTTCTAATCTACATCATATCAGTTAATATTAAAATTTTAATTTTAACATAATAACAAAAATCACTCTAGAAAATATAAAGCTTCATCTTGCCATATATCATGAGAAAAATGACATGCAAAAAAATAAAACTAAGCAATTTGATTGGCTATTGTGACATGATTTAATTGGTTGTTGTTGTGTGATCTTATTGGTTACACGTGGAGCTATTTAATTGGTTATTCATTCAAATACTCATTTCATTTATATTTCATAAATTAGATCTTTAACTGCAGTTCTTCAAGTTTATATTATTTGGTTGTCAAATGAGTGCTATTTTCAGATATATAGATGGTTTTATAGATTATTTATTTGGTACTTCATGTAAATATAATGTGATTGATTTGAATCAAGAAGGTATAGAAATAACAGATTATAACTACCACATAATCCCACAAATTATTGAAGAAGATTCTTCTGTAGTGGTGGAATTTGAAAGAAAGAAAGGAGATGCTATCCTCTTAGGAATATATGATGATAAGAAAAAGAGTCACGTTGTTGCTATACTCGAATTAAATGATTGTAATACATTTAAAGTAGAATATTCAAATGATGGTGAAACAGTGAAAATTAATGGCAATGAGATATTAAAAATAGAAGGAAAAGCAGATGAATATTTTTTACCATTATTTGCTTTACATAAGAAAGATAATGAACAAAGTGAAATCAAGATTTTGAAAATATGGGAAAGTAATCATAAGGATAATGAAAGTATTTGTTGTTTTCCAAGGGGTGAAGGTGAAACACGTATGGAAGAAGATGAGAATAAAGATGAAACTCTTCATATTAGTCAAATTAATAGTATATCATACAATTTTGTTATAATTTTATAGAAATAGACCAATCGAAAAGAAAAGCATCTGAAGATTTACAATTACGGGCAACAAAAAAGATTTGTATTGATGTTCGTAATATTGAAGTATATGAAGTCAATAGCGGTTTATCTATCTTCTCAGGTAGGCTGAATAAAGGTGAAGTTTATCATTTCAAATTCAGAATAAATAAATTTGATGATAGAATAGATTTTGGTTATTGTGCATATCATGATAAAGTTAAAGAGAATGATCCTTATATCAAGATATTAAGTGATAAATCTGAGATATTTAATGGAACAGAAATAACAAGTATTAAAGGAAATGTAGGAGTATATGAAGTGATTTATGATATGATTAACTATAAAATGTCAATCAAGCAAGGAAATGATCCAGTGGTGGAAGTTTGTCAAATCAATTCAGACATAATATACCCATTTGTTGAGGTAAGTAATAGTAGTGATAATGAAATTAGGTTGATAGAATATTGGAAATTACCAGTTGTAATAGAAAGATATAGACTCACAAATACTTCAAATGAATCATATACAAATCCTGTTAATAACAAAACCGGTTATATTTGTACTTTATACAATAAGAAAGCCGAATTATATGAGAATGGAAGTGATTATATTAGTGATAAAATTAAGTATGTTGTATGCAATAAAGTATTCAAAGATGAAGGTGATGATAAATATAATTATACAATAAATATAGAAATGAAAGAAAATGATGGAATATATCACTTCTATTATGAAATAATGAGTGTTGATACTGCAGGTATTAGGTTTGGTTATTGTCAAAATCGAGATTTAGCAAATGAAGTAACAATATTGCATGATATTCCAGTAGAAAATGGGAAAGTATATGAAGTAATATATGATATGATACATATGCAGATGTGTATTATTAAAGATGGTTATACAGTATTATCTCCACAAGTTATACCCACATCTACAGACTCATCTTCACCAATTTACCCACGTATTAGTACTGGTGATAGGGGTGGATCAGTTAAATTAATAGAATATTATAAAGAAAGAGAAAATTATGGATTTAATGATATTACAATGTATATAAATACAAGAATTGATGAAATAAAAGATTATAAAGGATATAATAAATTCTATAGAGCTGAAGAGTTAGGATTACCAAATAGTATTTATGGTTTGTATAATTATGAAAAATATTACTGGCTATATGAATTATCATTAATAAAAACTAATGCACCAAACACTGATATTACTCCAATAAAGAAAATTATAGAATCTAGATTTAGATTAAATGAACATCAAATGAAATATATAGATAAAAGTGATATTACAGATTTAATCATATTCTTAAAATATTATGCTGAAGAAATGTCAGAATACTTAGATTTACCAGATAGTTTTGTCAAAATAGTAAACAGTTTGAGTATTAAAAGTTCAGATGATGTGAAATATTTAGAATTTAGACAATCAAATGTAAATGTTTTCCAGTTTCCAATGAACAGAATTTACATCAGAGATTGTTATTATGAAATGTTTAGAGATATATGTAAATGTTTATCAGTAGACAAGTCTAATATAGTAGTAACTGGTCAACCAGGTATTGGGAAAACATCATTCATATATGTATTATTATACTTCATAAGGAATAATTACTTATATTATCCATTTGATAACAATTTAAAGACTTATTTAGAATGTGAAGAATTGAAAAAAGAAATAGAAAGTATAAGCAATAATGGAAGTACAAGAAAAATAGATGAATTACTAATCAAGAATGGGATTAAATTCACAAAAGAAGATAATGCAAATTATAATGATTTAATAGAAAAAGGATTGAATCATCATATTGATGATAAAGTAATAAATAGTGATGATAATGTATGGATAAAAAATGATGAAAAGTTTAAAGATATTTACATAATTAAAGGAAAAAAATATGGAGATGAAGATAAAAGGAAAGTATATTTAATGAGAGATGGTGTTATTTTTAAGATAGACAGTATGCAAATTATATTGAATGAAATAAGAGATTCTATAATAATAGTTGATACTTTAAATGAAATTTTTAATGATAGTAACAAAATTATTTCAATAAGTTCACCTGATCATAATAACAATAGTAATTACGAGGATTCTCGTAAAGAATTATATTTTGAATCTTTAAGTGAAAAAGAAATTAATGAGTGGTTTGTAAATTGTATTGGTTTTGATATTCATAGTGTTTCTGATGATGATGATAGTAATGATTTTAAAAGAATATGTAAAAAGTATGGAAATATTCCTCGTCAAATATATTACCATTATTTATATAGAAAGAATTATGAAAACAGAGATTATTGGGACTATTATAAGCAGCTGATAGAAAGTGTAGTAGGAACAACTGGTTATAGCAAGTTTATAGAGAAATATATGGAGAAAGAAAATTTACCAAAAAATGATTTATCCAATATTATATTGAAATATGATTTACAATTAACATGGGATAATGATTTAGAGAAAGATATATTACTACCAAAAGAAAAATTGAAATTCATTTCTGAAGATGTAGAAAAATATATAGTATGTAAATTCTATCCACCTAGAAATCTAGATGAATATACACAGATCGATAATTATTATAAATCAATTAAAGATAATGATGATGAGTTAGTGAAAAGAATGGCATTGAAACAGAAAATAGCATATAAATTAAGTAAAAAAGAGATTCAGCTTTATGATAACACTAAAAATTCATATAACTTCCGTGCAAAAACAGTTACAGCTACAGCTAAAGTTGATACTTTAAATGATCCAAATTTCGAAATAGATTCTAAGAAAGAAGTGTATGTTTATAATCCTATTGATGGATGTTATTTTGTTTACTATATATTAAATGAAGAAAATTACTTTGATTTGATAATGAATGGAGTATTTATAAAAATATTATTAGATGGTGAAGAAGATAAAGATAATAATGAAAAAATTGCAGAATCAATAAGAGAATACAGTGAGAAGAAAGAAGGTTACTTTATATACTGTGTAATACAAAATGAAGCAGTAAAAAGATGTAATAGTCACTTCAAAGTTGATGCTCTATCTGTTCCAGCTAAAG